>BBSZ01007653.1:0-15980 GCA_000981365.1 Subanguina moxae | reverse complement strand
ATCTAAATATCATAGAAAACTTGTGGGAAATCTTGGTCCGGCGGATATACAACAACAATCGTCAGTTTCGCAGTGTGAATGAGTTGAAAGGAGCAATTTTGGACGCCTTTCTTGAGGACATCAAAAAATTGGTGAAAAGCATCCCAAACCGAATCTTTCAAGTGATAAATCGTTCCGGTGGTCTTACGGATTACTAAATTTACAGGCATCTGTTATTTATGTTTCGTTGTTTTCATGATATGTCGTCAATAAAGCGATTTGTTCTAAGTGTTCGTATAACTATGCACCATAAATATGCACCATTTTTTGCATTCGCAGCAAAAAAGTTTTGTAGCACTGATGCAAAATCTGAATTTTGGGCTGGAAACAGCGTTTTTTGCAATGCTCTTTCACATGGCAATAATGAATTTTCAAAGTTGTTTCAAAAAATCTTCAAACACGCGAAATTAGGGGTGTTCGTATAATTATGCACCGCACTGTATTTTTGTTGAAACAAAAAAGCCAAAAATTATAGGGAGGACCAAGGCAACTTTTTTTTCGGGGTAAGCGCGAACACATCAGGCCTGTGCTGGCCTCCGGAGGAATCCTTCGGAGGGGAGGCTAATGCCTCCGGTCTCCGGAGGAGGAAAAATTTTTTAAGACCGGAGGCGAAGGAAAAAAGTTTTTTGAAGGCGGAGGACAATTTTTTGGAAAACATATAAAAACCAAATTTTAATGCCATAAAAAAAGACTTGTGAAACTGGAAAAAAGCAAGATTGGTTGCAGCAACAGACATATTTGTTGGCCTAGCAAAGAATGGGCAGTTATAATCACCCTCTTTTACCTCCTTCTTTGAGGGATCGCCGACAATAGGGGAATATGTAATGAAATCCAGTGGTCCAAGGTCAAAGGGGATTCATTACATATTCGTTCTTTTTACTGTTCACCTTTTCTGCTAATAAAGCCGATGCCTTTATTGACTTTGCTTGGTTGGATAAGTTTTTGCTGGAAAAACAACGGTAGAAGGATTTAGAAATGAAAGTTGGAATAGACTGTTGCCTAGTCGGCTGTACAACATTTGGTAAGGCGCATTTTGGTAAATGCGACATTTGGTAAGAACATGACAGGCCCTACCCCTTGATTCAAAATTGTGTTCTTGGCATTCTGTTTTCTCAGTATTTTTAACAGATGGCTCTCAGGCAATTTACCATCCAAATTGTAGCTGAAAAAATAAGCTAAAATTTGGTTGGTAAATTGCCTGCGAGTCATCTGGGAAAATGGTGAGAAAACAAAATGCCAAGAACACAATTTTGAATGAAGGGCTAGGGCCTGTCATGTTCTTACCAAAATGCGCCTTACCAAATGTTGTACAGCCGCCTAGTCATTCCCTTTGTTTTGTAAAGTTTTCCGTCAATTCAAAGTTTATTAGAGGGAGGGCGCTAATTTTTCGACCTGTATAAACCTTTTTGTTGTGGTGATGTGATATTTGAATGATATTTTGTCCTGACACGACATATGTGATATAGTTTGTTTGTTGTTTCTAGAGGCAGAATAGAGTCAGTAGTTGTGTTTTGTTGATTATTTTTGTATTGTGTTGTATAGTACGGTTGCTTGTTAAAAGCTTGTTAAATAGTCTATTGCCTTTTGGTACCGTATTTGCAGGAGAGAACGGGCTAAATGTTTCCCCACCCCCATTTACTTCTCTCGGAAACAATCGTGGCATTATTATGACCATCAACTTGTCTCTCCAAGAACGATGATGCTGAAAGTGTTCATTGAGCCACTCAATAAATCATTCATCGACTACAAGCAACTTATAAACCAGCTCCACAACTGCAAGACACAATGACATTTGCATTGGAAAGGAAAGGTGTTCCAACCAACAGTGGTCCTTGTTGTTCCCTAACTTTTTGCCTCTTCATCCAATGACTTTTTTGTGACTGCTCAATAGGGCAGTCAATGGCCGGCTAAGTTTTTCATTTGTTCTAGAATCAGCTTGTTTTTCTTGCTGTTTTTTAATAGGCAAAAGGGTAAATTTTTTGTGGTTGGTGAATGAATTTTTTAGTAAGGAGGGTATTATACAAAACCTCTGGGTAGTAAATTTTTGGCTTTTTGGAAAGATTTTTATTTTAGCAAAAAATTGTTCATCATTCTCTAATTATTCGGTGTCCCCGAAGGGGGTAGGGAGAGTGTGGGGTTGCTAATTGAAGATATAAGCAAAAAACTTTTGGTTAAAACTTGTAGTTGGCGCATTACTCTTTTTTGCTATCATATGTAAAATATTCATGTAAACTGTCAAAAGTCTAAAAAAGTTGTTGACATCACCAACCATGTCTAATGAGCAAAAATTCTACCATAAGTCACTGCAGGAGGTCGTTCTTATATCATTTAGGCCAAAAAAACACTTTGTTCTTTGAATAAACAAAAAGCGCAAGTAATATGAGCGGATCAGCAGCCTTAGAAACTCTGCCTCAAGGCATAGCAAAGAGAGAAAAGAGGCAAAAAGTAACCTTCCTTCTTATCTAACAGTCCCTCCTAATAAATAAAAGAATGGACAGAAGAAAAAAAAAAGAAGAAGGAGGAGAAAGACAATAAAAGCCCCCACATCTGCTCTCCTACAAAACAAAAGGCACTACTCTTTCAAGGGCTTTTCCATCCTTAATGCGTGTTTGTGGGTGATCTCCTCCATTTAGGACTGAAATTGTGCAATTGAAAAAGTGTTTACATAAATTGTCTGCATAGCCTATCTCTTGCTCTCAGACAATTGCGCAGTCAAGAGCCGGCAGTTGAAGGTGTTACTGGACATTATTGCACCCAGTGGAATATGAGGTCTCATGTTGTAATGTGTAATTGACTAGTGCTGGAGGCGGACTAAGTAAAAGCATGCACATCTCGGACGTAAACATATCGATCACTGAATAAAAGATGAAAAGACCGAAACTATACAAAGCGACCAAATCTGGTCTTTTTCAGGCTGTACATCCTCCGACTCCTACCTCTACACCTAAAAAATTTTCCTCCGCCACCGGCCTCCGACGGAGGAATTAGCCTCCCTTTCGGAGGATTTCTGGGGAGGATTCTTTCCGGTATGCTAGTACAGGCTTTGTTATAAACTAGTAACGCAGATAAATCAATTACTGCTGCCGCCCCAGATGTGCATTCTCTTTTTCTAAACTATTTCTTTACATAATTAAAAGAAAAGAGAAGAAGACTAATGAGAGTGGAGAGAGCACTCCAACTTACAATAGACACTTCACAACTTAGAAAAAGGGGTGAATTAATTAGACTAGGATGAATTGAAATTTATTCTTGCTGCTAGAATTTCCATTCTTCAATGTATTCTATTATCCAGTAATGAATTGAAGGATTAATGGCCAAAACTTACGATTGTTCGTTGATTGCTATTTCGCCCCCCCCCCATTACCAAAATGTTCACAGTTAATTGATGACCACTTAGTGAGCTGATGAAGCGATGAAATTATGCAAAAACCTAGGAGTAAGCTGTTATCGTGAATAAATTAAAAAAATTATCGATCAACAAACAAGATATCCATCAAAACAACAATTGAAAAAACTCTGTGTTTAATGTGCAATTTTCGGGTGCTTATGACAGAATCGTTTAATCTGTTGATGAAAAAAAATGAGCAAAATCAGCGGGAAGCCATGACTCTTTGGCAGTAACAGAGCACTATGTGAGATCTACAGAGAGGCAAAAAGGGCAAACTGCTTTATTTGACATGCCCAATTACGCGACTGCATTGATATTGTGACTAACTTTAGCCACTGGGAAAACACTTCTTGAAATACAATATCAACTATACAGTCAACCCTCGATAACTCGGCACTCGAAGTTTAGTCCCCTGCGGTACCGGACTATTTAGGGCTGACTGTATTCGAAATTCACCAAAAAGGAACCTATAAAACAAGAACACCAATACCTATTTATCTATGCTCACTCTTACAGCAACAACAGTATATCAACAATTGAGTTCAATGAGAATGTACAGAGAAAGTTGATCGAGATTTTAAATGGCAGGCCTCCATTCCTCTGGCGGTTGCTTCTCCTTTTCCACTCGCAGCTTTCCTATCTCTTTGTTGCCTAGAAGACGATTGAAACGAATAAGCACATCAGATGTGAGCATGCCTTCAGTCTTGAAAATAATTTTGCGACTGTCATCTAAAACAAATTTGGTTGGTTTAAAGAGAAACTTTTGTTACTGAAGGATGTTTTAAGAAGCATGGTACTTTTCCTTGCATCAGATATACTTTTTTGAGTTTTGAAGGCTTTCTCCCTCAAAATAAATACGTACGATGAATAAAAGGAGATCAAACATGAGAAAAACCACACCTGATGCAAAAAAGGGCTGTACACTATAATTTACGCGAAAATTTGTTACGAGAAACATTTGTTGCGCAATCACTTTGTTATGCCGCAACACACTTTACACATACTCTTTTACGGTACTCATTTCTGAAAGGATTTCTTCATTCTGAATCACCACGGCAGGCAAAAAGACATCAGGAATCCGAACATAAAAACAAAATTTCAAGAAGAGGCTTGGTTGCTGAGATATGATCAAAACAAGGATAAAAACTAATTTTGCGGCTGGCTATGATCATATTTCAGCAACAAAGCCTTTTTTTGAAATTCTCGTTTCAGATTCGAATTCCTGAAGTCTTTTTTCCCACCAGGGTGCCTCAGAATAAAGAAATCCTTCCAGAAATGAGTACTGTAAACGAGTACAGTCAAGCCTCGATATAAGGGAGCTGATATAGTAATGACAATAAAAATAAGAATTGGTCAATCTCGCAAACAATAATACCTAATGTGGGATTGCGTCTTATTTATAACATCAGAAATAAAGTACAAACCGAGATTGACTTCGAAAAAAGGTTCACCGCCATCACTCCTGATTTCCGTCGAGATTTTCGTTGATGGATTTGTTTCCTTGGCCTCAGGATCCGAAACGTAGTACCAGAACTCCCTAAAATAAGAGCATAAAATTTTTTTTTTAGCCCAGGAAGGACCAAAACCAAATTTCAGGTCAAAATAAGGGTTAAATCCTTTTTTCGTATCTGATCGTTTACAAAGTGCATCTGATTAGCTTTTTTGGGTATGCAAGTCCAGTGAAAAAATGGACACAGGTACACTTCACTATCTAGGAGTTTAGTGTGATTTTTATTTTTAAATTTACTTATTCGAATATGGTGGCATAAAAATTTTTCTTGAAAGTAATCTACACAAGTTGAGGTATTTATGCGTATTCATTCATGCATCAACCAACGAAGGGGATGTCTACTTGGTATGCATGCTAAAAAGTATTCTCTCAAATAATCCGCGGAAACATGCCTAATTGTGCGGGAAAAATGAACAGACAAATAGAGCAATGCAAAATACCAGATATAGATTTCGTAAAAAATCGGGTAAAATTTATTAAAGATGACCACATACGTTTAAACGACAATTAAACAGACAGGATATCTCACAAAAATGATTGACTCAAATACTAACCTCAGTGATCTGTTTCCAGCATGGAATGGATCCATAGAGACTTTGATAGATTTCACTTTGCTCAGATTTAAGGCCCGACTAGCCGCAACCTTAGTGATCTCAGGAGCCCAACGAGCGCCGTATGTAATCCTGGCCCACATTCGACACATTTTGCTGGCCTAAAATTTAGAAGGTGAGTGAAAAATACCACCTATTTAGTAGGTATTGTACAAGATTAACAAACAAATCCGAGAGTTTTAGAGAATTCCAGCCGAAATATTTTCTTGTTATACAACTTTTCAACAAAATTAACATAACAATTCGTAACTTTTATAGCACAAATTCACTGAAATTATTTTTTCTTCTGCCAATAGGAGATTACTTCAGTAGCTTTGCGCACATTAGATGACATCTCTTCAAGGGTTTCACTAGCCAATTCATGAACGATTGACGAATCATAGGAGTTACGGGCTTCTTCTCCAACAGTGCCAAAAATTTCACATTCAACATTTTCTCGGATTTTCCTTGGACTATAGTTCCGATCGGCCAATCTGTCGTAGAGGATCTGAGTGTTCTCACAACGCAGCACAAAGACAAAATCAAACCATCTTTGAGGAAAAAATTCTGAAGAATGATAGTCCAACACAAAACCACCATCATCGGAATTCATTCGGTCCTGAAAACTAAGGACATTAAGCTTGATAAAACTATCCATCCTTTACACCTCATTCAGCAATTATTTTAGATAAAAAAAAATTATACAAACTTAATTAAAAGTTTTTGCTAAGCTCCAAAGACTCACAGCCTCTCAGTCTCTAACACGATGATTAGATTTACCTCAAGAAAATCAAGTAGTTTATCTTCATCTAAGACATATGACTTGTATTGTTCATCATATTCAGTGAAGAAACTTCTTTCCTTGACTTCTTTTCCAATGTCTATAAATTCAAAGCCGAGATTCTGTGCCAACCGAGCAGCTAGTGTGGACTTGCCAGTTCCAGGAGTGCCCGTAATCTAAGACAATAAAAGATAAAAATGATTAAATAGGTCAAAGTTACTTTACCAGAACATTTGGTTTCTTCCTCGTCCTCGAAGTTGCCATTTGCGATAAGTTCTACATAAAACTCGTCAACTTATTACGACTTCACATCGGCAAAGTTTATAAAAATTATTATGATGGCAATATTCAACACTATTAAAAAATATTAAATTAAAAATGCAAGTCGGTCTTTTTTTAATATTGGGATAGGTCCAGGGTCATTTATTGACAATACTCTTCCTTGTCTTCTTCTACCCGTCGAAAAACTATTAATAAAATTAAGTGTGGGGGTGTTATGTGTTAGAGTAATTTGAATATGTCGTGGTCTCAACACGACTTATCGGGCCGAGACGAGTTCGTGCTAGGCGTATGGACGTTTCGCAAATTTTTGCATTTTTAAATTTTATAAATTTTGCCTTGGTCCCCAAGCTCATTTTTCCCAAAAATATTTTTTCTCAGAATGTCTTCTAAACAGCTTTATTTTTTTTAAACAGCTCCTTTTTGATTTTTCGTTTCTCTCATCAATACAAGTCACACACACTTTTTGAGCATGCAAATAAGTTTTTAGGCTTAGGGTAGGCCAGCAAAGGTTAAGTTAAGCAGCATACACCTTACTTCCTTTGGATTTTGTATTTTACGCGATATTTCACACCAATAGTAGTAAGTAAGAAGTATAAATTGAACATAGTTTTGTTGACTGGTGCCTACCGCATAAAAAAGCTCTGATATGCATACATGTTTCATGCATACCAGAGTCACTTTCGAGTGATTTATGTCTCAGGTATGTATGTGTGCGCATCTCAGCCCCAAGCCTCCAAGCCCCTTACGCCCCCGGAGGGGGAGTAGGAGGCTTGAAGGGTTAGAGATGCGCACACAGACTTACCTGCGAGATTAATCCGAGCAAGACTCTTGACCATAAATGCATCTAAAGACTCTTTTTGCCCAGCTCCAGTAATCAAAACATGGTAGAATTTCCTAATATAAGGTTGTGCTTCGGATGCTTCTATCCTAAACAAGCCATGTGGATGGCCACTTGGTGTGTTTTTTTCTGCTTTCAGGCTCTGAAACCCTTTTTCATGTACTAATTAGAGCCTTCTAAAAAAGGTTTGACAAGGGTGAATTATCGTTTTTAGGGTGCTTTTCGATTTTTTTGAAAAATCAAAAAAAAAAGCTTACAAAACGGTAATTTACTCTTGTAAAACCTTTTCTAGAATGCTCTAATTAGTACAAAAAAGAGGGTTTTAGAGTCAGAAGTAAGAAAAAAATTTCACACCAAGTGGACATCCGCTTGGTTTGGTTGGTGCAGAGACTTTCCATTAGTGCATAAATAAAAATTCAAAATCATCAGTATTCCATTCAAAAAAAAATCGCTGTTTTAAAACGTAGCAAACTGGCCGTGGAGAACTTGGCTGTGGAAAAAGTGGCGAAGTAACCGTGGCGAACCAGCCGTGCACCGAATATTGGCTTAAAAGCTGTCTCGCAGTCATTATGAGAAAAAAAAAATGAGCTTGGGGGACCAAGGCAACATTTATAAAATTTAAAAATGCAAAAATTTGCGAAACGTCTGTGCACCTCGTGTTATATTCATTTATTCGGTATTAAGATCTTAGAATCTGTCCTTTTCATCTGTTATTGTTTGTTATCGTTACTATATTATTGATTGTTCTTTGGTGTTACACATAAATATTTTATTGTTGATATTAGTGTCCCCATCTACTTCTATCTATTGTTATCTCTACGAAATAGAGATACAACAAAATGAACAGTGCGGTTGGTGGCAGTCCTTTTCGTGGAAGTCAGCGTCCATTCAACAGCGGCAGATCATCGCGTGGAAGAGGTTTTCATCAGCAAAATCGTGGTGGTCAACACTATCATGCTCAGATTGGGAATTTTGGAAACAGTAGTCACATGGGGTTTGTCTTTGGGTTATCGTTTCGGAAACGTCACGATATTTTATAGACCTTTTGAGCATCAGCTCCCGCAACATTATCAGCATCAGCAGCAATTCTACGCTCCGCAGCTTCCTCCAATGGGTTTTCCGCAGAGTTTCAATCCAAACCATTCTTATCAGCTTCCTCATCAGTATCATATGGGACAGCATTATTATCCGCAGCAACAGAATCAAGCGCCTCTTCAGAATTTGGATCTAGAGCATGGGGTGTCGACTGGTGCAGATTACCCTCAAACTGATTCTATGCAATACGGCAATGATTCACAAATGTTTCATAATGTGGGCAATGTAGGTTTTGGATGTTTCATAAAGCCGAGCAATCATTTTTTATGTCTATTTAGTCGCCTGGTGTTGCCTACTCTAGCGAACCTTCATTTCAATATGGCCAAAATTACCCGATGCAGCAGTCTTTCTATCGCTTGCCGACTATGCAAATTCCCCAATTCGCTCCGATGGGTTATCAGCACCAGCAGAATTTTTCGTTCACGAAGCCTGCTCAAAAGCAACTTTTGGATAATGTGTAAGTGATCTTTTTTGATAGCCGATTATTTGACAAGTTTGTTTTTAGGGAAATCGTTTTTTCGCCGATCAATCTCTCTAGTAACGAACGTTTGCGTCAGATGATGGATCCCCATGGATTTGTTCCGTTGATAATAGTGCAGAGCATGCCAAAAATTCAGGAAATGGGTTGTGACATTGCTTATTTGAGTCAAACTCTTAATCAAAGTCAATCTCTTGAGCTTAGTTCAGATGGTTTGAAGGTCTTCTTAACATTGGCCCATTCCCTCAATATTATTATTGTATTTAGGTGAGACCGAGAAAGGATTGGCATATTTGGGTTCAGAAGTCCAATGATGTGAAGATGACTTCGGCGAAAACTGGAAAGGAAGATGTGACAATTCAATCCGAGGCTGTTCCGACTTCTAAGTGCTCTTTAAAATCCGTGAAGAAGGACTCAGTTCAGCTGAATGCTATCGAGTTGGATCTCAGCAAGGAAATAACTTCAGTTGATGTTTGTGTTGCTCGATTGGAAGTCTCTGGAGATAAGGCTGATTCTAATGATGAAAGTGTTGTGATTAAAGATGGAGAAAAAGAGCCTCGCATAGGAAAGACTTCTAAGGACATTTTGATTCATGATGAGGCTGGTCTTCGCTCGATTGTAAAATAAGCTATTCGATTTGGGGAATTTTATGTTTAACCAAGTATGTTTAGGGTAGTGAGATCGATCAATCTTCTCTAAAATTCTCTGACAGTCGTAATTACTTTGAAAGAATGGCCTCTAGTACTTCTGGTACTAATGAATTTGGTGTGTCCAAAGGAGGTGGCAAAGGTGTGAAGGAAGTGGGCGACGATGTAATTAAGACAAACTCAGTTAGCACTCCTGACCACAAGGTATGAAGAAGATTACAAAGTAAGTTTGCTGTTTTTACTGGATTTCTTTTAGGAGACCCATATTTTAAAAGAAATTTCTTGTGATGTTGGAGAACCAGACGGAGAGGTGTCATTGATCTAGTTAATTTGCGTGTTTTATTCTAATTTTTTTTTGGTTTAGGTGGACGTTGCTATAACGGTTGCTGCTTGCGAAGTTCTTGATGTTGCTGACGACGCGGTAATTGTGTTATAAGTTGGTCGCTCTAGTAAAGTGTCATCTGTTTTAGGGCGAGGTTACGCCAGTTTTCTGTGTTGAGATGGCTCAATTGAAAGAAGTGGTATTAGAAAGCAGGGCTGCGGTCTGTTGTGTTTTTTTATCTCAATAAAACAAGTCTAGTTTTTAGGATAGTGCGCCCAAAGATGATTTAAATTCTTTGGGTTCTGCACTGAAAGTTGCCAAGAAACCGGTTCGTTTTGTGGTTTTTTAGACAATTATTCTAATTGTTCGATTAAGGACATTCTGGAAACTTCACCGGCTAGCGTTAATTTTCCCAGGGTTAGGAGAATTATATTGACTTTGTCTAAATTCTGTTCTTAGGAGACTAGCTTGGAAAAACCTTTGACCGATGGAAATAATGCTTTGCAAGACATCAAAGTGGCTGAATCACTGGAGGATGAACATCAAAACGACGAAGGTGAGTGGCAGGAGCCGAAGAGCAGCAAACAAAAAGTCACTTCAAAGGCTAAAATATCAGCTCAGAATAATTCCACAGCTGGTAACACTCCTTTCCGTTCAAATATTGGTCGTGCAGCTGGCGGCAGTCGATTTGGCGGTGGGCCTCGTGTGATTCCTAGGAATCATCCTCGTTAAGGGAAGTATGCTTAAGCAGTTAGAAAAAGTAAGTCTTTTGTTTATTTGTTCTCTCGTTATGTGTTGTGGTCCCTCGTTAATAAAATCTTTGATGTTGAATTTGCAAGAGAATTTAAACCAATTATTGTACATTCGTAAGTGAAATTGGTGTCCTAAAAATTTTTTTTGAACTCTGAATTGGGATGTTTGGCAGCGTCTCGGCTGCGTGATTTTTTGGAAAGCCTATCAATGTATCTTGTGGAAGCGACGGATTTAAGTGAACTTAATGCATGGCCGGACAGTGTATTATTTAAATATTAATTTTAAGTATTTTTCATGTATTGATCAGAATATTTTAAATAAGTTTTGTAGATATTGAACTATTGTATGTGCGATATTATAAAAACTAAAAAGTACTCTACAACACGGTGATTTCCTCCTGTAAAACCTTGTTTAGAATACTCTAATCAGTACATCAACAAGGGTTCCAGGGCCTGAATGTAAGAAAAAATCGAAAAAAACAGGAAAAAACAACAGAGGTACCAAGGCAACTTAAGACTATGATTTTATTGTTAAGGCTACAAATATGTGATGAAATACACCTTTCACAGCAAAAATCCGCCACCTATATGAAAATTGAGGAGAAAAAAATAATCAAAAAATGAGTAAAGCAGAAGCTCATTCGATATGCATCTGCCTGTTGAAGTCTAGAAAAGCTTTCGACATAAGCTCATAAAAAGTTATTTTAGACGTGCGGGATCTCCAAGGCAAGAGATAGGAGCGAAGAGGACAAAATTGACTGCTTCAAATAAGATGAAATTGAGTCAATTAGTCCTGCCAAACTATAATATGCCTTAGATGAGAGAAAGAGTTCGCTGACTTCTAAAAAGAAATAGATCTGGAGGAAGATGAAGAAAAACAGGAATATGATAATGATGAACGACACCAAACATAATCCCTTTCAGAATATTCATCAAATTAAATTTTTTCTTTATAAGTGTATTTACAAAAAGACCTGGGGCGAGCTGGGCTCTTACCAAAGTGACGCATCCATTGTTATTTGAAAGGTTTGTTTTTCTTGCAGAAGTAGAAAAATAGATAGACGCTTATGCTTTTAGTAGTGTCTCATCTCATGGTCATGTTGGGCATGTAAATGTGTTAAAAAAGTAAGCAAAAGTTTCCGCAAAAAAATTACATGTCTTTATCGTACGTGTTTCTACCATATTTTCCCAATTGGGACATAGGAATGAAAGTTATGTTCTTCACGCTTTTGGTAATTTTTATACATCTTGAAGCCTAAGAAAAATGTTCAAAAACATCACATTACAAAATAAGATAATATTTGATAACGTGTGATAACGGACTGCCTTGCAATAGAACCAATGAGGAATATTATGAAGCATGGAACTACCAAAAATATAACTCTAAGTAAACCAGCAGACGTACTAAGCTACGCAACACCACAGTTGCGCGACACCACAAAAAATAACAAAAACATTTTATTGGAGGACTCGTATTCACGGATCAGACAATAACAAAATCAACAATTACCGCCAGAAAACACACTGTATAGCTATTTTCTGCAACTATTCATCTGGAATTTCGAGTTCGCCGTTACGGATAGAATCCACAATGTCATGAGGATGTTGACCATCTACGGTGCAACCAACAGACTGAGCAGTGCCTAAAAAGAGCACTTATTACCACTTGAACACAAAGCATCATACAAAAACGTACCCAAAATTTCCTTGACGGTTCCTTCAAGCTTTTTGGCCATCGAACGAGGACGCATTTGCCTGGCAATGTTGATGATCTGCTCCACCGAAAGATTTCCGGCGTGCTTCACTAAAGCATTAAATTTTAAGAACAAGTTAGGGAATCAGTTACATTATGGAATAGCTGAAAATTTAGCGACTGTGATGGAACCTTACCAAAGGAGTTTTAAAGTTACCAGCCAACTATTTCTTACTTTTACAAAGAACTAATTAAACTGGGGGATGGAACCTTTCGAGGTTTCCTACCCTCGCTATCCAATGAAGACCAAAGGTACAAAAAGCGCATATTGTTCGTACCGTTCTTGACTTTCTTTCTGTCCCTGGGCGGTTCCTTCAACTCCTTAACTATGAGAGAAGCAGCAGATGGCACGACGTCGATCTTTGCGACTCGATTTTGGATGGTCAGTTTGCAAGTCACCTTCAGGCCCTTCCAATCAGCAGTAGCTTTCGCAATGTCTTCCCCAATTTTCTTGGGAGACTGAAAAGGTAAAATTTAAAACAGCACTCAAAATCAACAGTTCAACGCATCACAGAGACATAACAAAACTTACCAGACCAAGTGGACCAACTTTGGGAGCCAGAGCAGAGGTCGCACCAATCTCCCCACCAACGCATCGCAAGTAGACTAAAGTAGCAAAATAACTAGTGAAGAAGGACAAGAATCATCATAATTAAACAAACCGATCTTGATTTCAGACGGATCAAACTTAGGCGGCATTTTCAACACGAGAAGCAAAGCAAAATTCTGCAAATAAATAATAAAGTTTGCGAATTTGAAGAGAATAAGCAAAGCAATAATACATTGTATACCTATGCATAACAAGTACACTCTATACTTATATAAGTAAAGTGATGAGAATAAGTTGGCTAGAAAAAAGTCAGACAGAAATGACCACTTTGGAGTTTAGGCGAAAAGACGAATAAAGCCATGTCTGACAATGAGTGTATAAAAAGTCTGAAGTCTGAGTCTGGGTTCAGACTCTTGCCAAAATAAGGTCGCATTTTTCGGTTTTTAAATAGAAATCTGCTCGAAAATTTTTACATGCATCCGACTCTTAAATTTAGGCTGTAAATAAATAAAAATCTGAGACCTTATTTTTGGCAAAAACTTAAGACGCTAAAAACTACACATACACAGTGCGTTTGCTTAGATCAAAAAAGAGTCATTGGCCAAAATTTCTGTAACCAACCGTAGGCCCCCATAAATAGGATAACAATTGTCAGAGAAATAAGTCAAAAACATTGGTCTCAGACGAATGCCATGAAACAAACACGGCTAAAAATTTCAGGGACAGTCAAACAAAAACAAGACTGAGTATTGCACCGACAAATAAGTCGATGTTCCTGATGACCTTTTCCTTTCAAGACAAAATGATAATTTCTATCTTAAAGCGTAGTTTTACTGAGTCGTTTTAGAGATTTCGTTTTTCAAGAAGATTAAACAGTGTGATCACAAAAACAGTATTTTTCAGTCAATGACACTTCCCTATTCGATATATTTTTAGTTGAAGTAAAAAAAATAAATAAATAAAACTAGACCAATTCTAAGCCTAAGTTAAGGCAAACTAAAAACACCTGAAGATAGTAAAAACAAGTTGTTATTAGCCGATAACAATTTGAGTGTGCCAATAACACCTATCTAATCTGCCAATGGAGATAAATTTTTCCCATACATGTAATTTTATCATTGCCATTGAAAGTAAGAGGAGCAAAATGTTTTGTCTTCGTAAATAGCAATAAAAACTCCCCCGCTGACTATTCCCTTCTTTATTTTGTTGAGTTGACGCTCATTCTACATCATCCTACCGTAGTCAACTACAGTGGGATTCGTTGTGGGATAAAGCCACTTCCAACGCCAAATGTGTGTAAGGCTATAGCGCGTATGATGAGCAGGGAAATTGATTAGCGAGACTTGGTTTTCCCCAAATTCCGTTCAACAGTTATTGTGTTTCGCGGATTTCTTTGTGGTCTTTCTCGGACCATTTATTCTGGTTTTTCTTTTTGTGAAGTTCCATCCAAAAGCTATACTGAAGCAAATTTTCTTGTTCAAAGCGAGCTTTTGGCGCGCGCATCTCCGACTTTTGAATTTGAAAGAATATTTTTTTGAATTCAAAAGTTGCCAATACTTTTTGTACGAGATTTTAAACTGTTTTCCGACTCACCCTTTCTGCCTCTGCTCAAGGGATATGAAACGCCCTCTCTAAAAATTTTGCATTTTTAGGTTCCTATCGAGAAACCATGGACCACCATCAAGATGAAGAAGTTATTGCACACGAAGAGATCTTGGAGGAAGGACAAATGGGTGAAGGTGGTGCTGAGGTCAGTGCTAATAGCTTTATTTCGGAGGCACGGACGTTTCCTCGTAAAGCCGTTTCCTCCAAATTTACACACTAAAAGTCTATACACAATAAATAGCAGGTGAATGGTAGGTAAATTGTCTAGAGGGCAGGTATATTATTTGGAGGGTAGATAAATTATCTGGGGCGTAACTGAATCAGCTTAACACCTCTTGAGTAATTAAAAAAACAACAACATTAAAAATGTAAAAAAAATATTTGAATACTTCGAGAGCAAATATCCCTGAAAAATTGAAAGCGCCCTCTCAACAATTTTATTTCAAAATTGCCAAGCAGACTCTTGAGTGGGACATAATTTCTGGCACTAAATTAGTGAGCATTATATATGTGGAAAATAGTACAACATTATAGGAAATAGCTATGAAGTTGAAAAAAGTGATGTCCTCTTTTGACCAATCGACTTAGAGTCATTATAATCTTTTTCGGGGAAACGTCTTTACGGAGAAACGTCGCGTACCCCCTTTATTTGGCTATCATTCAGTTATAATACTTCACATTTGCATTGCAGACAATGACAATTAAAATTACACAAAGACTACAGTGGAAACTTATTTTTTGTTCTAATCCTTTTTTAAATTTCAGTATTACGAAGAGGAGTACATTGAGGTGGATGAAGGCGGCAGTGAAGGTGGCCAATTAATCGACTCGAAAGGCAACATATACGTTGAAGGTGGTGATGAAATCGTAGGTGACTTGGATCCCGGAACTTATATCGGCGTTGATGGTGGCACAATTGTGGCTGGGGATCAGTATATCGAGGAAGAAGGACAGCTGGGGGATGGCCAAATTGTTCGAGTCGTGCGGTCCAACAACCGACAACAACAGCAGTACCCAGTTCACTACATCCAACATCAGGGAGTTTCTTATCCGACCAGAAGATTTCAACAAGGCCGTCAGACGGGCTATGGGGTGCAAAATGCAAGTTTTTGTTGTTTCCGCCAAACTCTGCTCAAAGTCAGCATTTCATTGTTTTCAGCGCCAATATCACGTTCAACCGATCAACCAAAATTCATCTACTCAGGGTCGAGCTGTGCCACGTCAGCAAACACATAATCTGGGCTACCAACAGCCGCAGCAGTATCCTGTAAAGCGTGTTTTTGGGCAGCAGTATGCGGATCGGGGGGTATTTGCAATTTCACCCATTTCTAAGTTTTCTTCTCTTCACCT
>BBSZ01007652.1:0-11042 GCA_000981365.1 Subanguina moxae | reverse complement strand
AGCTAAAATGACTGAAATGACTTGTCATTTGACAATGACTCAAAATGACTTGACTTGTCATTGTCATTTCAGTCATTTATCAAAATCACTTGTCATTTGACAATGACTTAAAATGACTTGACTTGTCATTGTCATTTGACAATGACTCAAAATGACTTGACTTGTCATTGTCATTTCAGTCATTTATCAAAATGACTTGACTTGTCATTGTCATTTCAGTCATTTATCAAAATGACTTGACTTGTCACTGTCATTTCAGTCATTTATCAAAATGACTTGACTTGTCATTGTCATTTCAGTCATTTATCAAAATGACTTGTCATTTGACAATGACTTAAAATGACTTGACTTGTCATTGTCATTTCAGTCATTTTGCAAAATGACTTGACTTGTCACTGTCATTTAGAGTCATTGTCAAAATGACAACTCATTTCAGTCATTATAGCTAAATGACAAGTCATTTTTGAAAACACTGGACCCAACTGTGGATTGAACTTTTTGAGATGGCGGGTTATCGATTTTTGACTGCACCATAAGAAAACAAAACCCTTCCTCTACAAGATAGGCCAAAAAGAACGCCGTACAGTTCAAAAGGTTTCCTTGTTAGTTTCATTGGTGCACAGCTGGATGGTTTTTTTATTTATTTTTCAGGTTCTTTTTCTTGTACTGATTAGTATTTCAAAGAATATTTGTAGATAGTAAACTGTCGTTAGAAAAAAATAATAAAAAATAAATAAAAATATCCTGTAAAGCGGTGATCTACCTTCTTAAAATCTCTTTTAAATGCTCTAATTAGTCTATTTAAAAAGGTTTTCATAGCCTGAAAGCAAGAGAACAAATTTCACACCAAGTTGATTTTGTTGGTGAATGTCTGAACATGGATAAACACCTAAACTTATGAATGTTTTTTTCACCGTTTATTCATGTCAAGTGTCAATTACAACAAAAATTATATCGTAGAGCTAACACAATAAACAATGACAATTTATAAAAAAAGTATCAAAAAGTAATGGAATAAATAAAAACCTTTTTTCAACCATTAATAAGAATTTCCTTTTTTGGCAGCATATCAAGAGGAAAACTGACAGATAAAAGAAATAAACAACAAACAAGAATGCCGTTGATAATATTTAGAGAGCTAAAGCCCAGTCTCGATATAACGACATCCCTGAGACCGTCCGGAGGTATGGTTATTATCGAGGGTAAAGTTACTTGTTGACCAAGTCAATTTGGTTCAAGGTGCCGCTATATCGAGACTGAACTGTATTTGGTAGGCAGTGTAGACGCAGGTAAATTTGTTTTCTCACCACAAAAGCAGTTTAAGTAGCAATAAAAGGGGAAAGACTGAAAAATAGCAAGCTGGTGCTAAGCATCTGCAGGACCACTGTGCTCCGCAGGTTCCCAGGGTGACCTGTCGATGTTGTTGAAATCCTGCCACAAGGCCAGGATCAGCTCACTGGACATGAGTTCACCAGCATGAGTGGATATCATGCGCAGCATAAAGACACCATCTTTGCGCAAAAAATTGTTGGTGAACTTCCTCAGAGAGCCATCATCAGCCATTGGTTTGTGGGGGTGTTCATTGAGCACTCGCAGGTATTTTCGTATGAACAAAACACTCTGCAAAAAGTTTTTTTCATTTGCAAGAATTTATTATTTATTTTTTTAAATTACTAAATAGCTCTTAAAACCATACTTTTCTGGGGTAGAGCATGATGTAGAGCCAATAGAAGGCATTAGCCACGGTAACAGTTCCCACAGTGAGAAACCAGAACCATAGGAACAAAAATATCTTCTCGTTAAACATCTAAAAACATTTGTATCAATATACAGTCAAACCTCGATATAACGAACCCCTGGCGACCAGCTAAAATGTTCGTTATATCGAAGGTTTCGTTATATCGGGGGTCCGTTATATCAAGATTTGACTGTGTAACAAACCCCTGAGGACCAGGCAAAATGTTCGTTATATCGAAGGTTTCGTTATATCGGGGGTTCGTTATATCGAGGTTTGACTGTATATATAAATCAGTATAACCTCTCATAGAGCCGCCTCCCCTTATTCATAAATGCCTATAGTCATTACCCTGTCAAATTTTTATAAACCTGATTATCTCAGCTGTTTTCAAGAATTTTTTCATCGTCTAGCACTCAATATCCTCTTTCCAATGAAATATTTCGTGGTTTAATGTTGCTAGAAAAAGTTGGTGAAAAAGGTATTTAAATACAGCAAAAATTACTTGTTTGCAAAGTTTCAAGTTTTTCGAATAGTGGTAAAAAATGTGTTGAATGTGTATTGTAGATTATCTGATCATACAGTGGAACCAAGGCAATTTGAGTAGGACACTTTTGCGTACTTCTCTTTCCTCTGCCAATCTTTCGGGTCATTCAAACATTTTTGAAGCAGCACGAAAGAGTGCTGATAGACGAAAGAAAAGTGTCCCACGCGCATGTTCTTTAAATGTTTTTTTAACAAAACGATAGCACTGAAGGATCTTTTTTTATTTTTTCCGAGTGTGGCACAAGGGATAATTAACAATTTATGTTGTATGCATGCAGAATGTTTTTTAAATTTGTTAACCAATACTTACATTAATCATAAGAACACATTGGACTGTGTGCCTATGTATATTACCCAGAACTCGCACCTAATATCATGAGATATTTAAACTATTTTGAAACGTCTGAGCCTACTTCAAAGTCACACAGGGTGACTCGTGGAAACATCCCCGTTTTCTCCCTAAACAAAATCTAAGTAAAAAATAGTTTAGTAAAAGTATTAGTTGACTAACCACTCAATTTCATGGATAATATCTCTTAAAAGGGTGAAGCCATAGGCAAAGTCATTGGAACCAAGGATATGATTGAGGAGGTAAAACTGGACTAGCACATTAGCAGAGTAAAGCACCTCAAAAATTAGCCAGTTAATCTTGCCGGCGTTAAACTGCCCACCTACCTTGATACTTATATACAACAGAGTCACATAGCACCCACAATGCCTTCCCCACCTTAAAAAGGCAAGACGGTTGTGCCTCTGCCGGTTGATTTGAGTCAGCTAAAAGCAGTCATATTGACCTATTTTACTGTAGTGGCTCTCTCTTTCATTTTAATTTTACACCAGCTAGCCAATTAAGTAAAGCCTAGATTTTGGAGCTGCAATCCGAAACCAATCCAGGGATGGGTAGAGCCAAACATGGACGAACAGTTAGACAAAACTCGTCAATATGACATCATATACCAAAGTTGTAAAAAGTTGCAGACATTTAAGTTGGCAAAATTACCTTAAACCCCCTTATTTTCAAACAAAGACCAGCAAAAAAAAGTAGCTCAAATTTTTATGGTCAAAGTTGTAGCCTTAATAGCACAAGATAGCCCAATTTTTTCGCTCAATGAATTTTGGTTTTTGACCAGATCTTTTTATTCGAAAGCTGAGACCTTAGAAATAAATGAATGACAACAAATTTGTTTATTTTTCTTGTTGTTATCATTGTATCATTGTTAAAAATTATAATTACTGCAAACCTAATTTTTCATTTTTTTTAGCAATGGTCTACTCCGCACAAGAGAAAACAAAATGCGTTGAATAATTCATTGAGGAGGGCAAAAGCACGGCCAATTTCGGCATTCGATATTGAAGAGAACAGGAAAAAAAATTTGATAGTGTCCGACAAGCAACGCATGTGGGATTGGTACAGCAGTTTCAAAGGACAAGACAGCGTCGAGCAGAAGAAGAAGACTGGTTACAAGATTGGGTTCTTTTTCTCACTTTTATGCTTTCTTGAACCATATTGCTTTAGTGAATCCAGCAGCAGAGGTGTTCGACTTTTTCAAAGCAATCCCGCATTCAAGTGTCTGATGAGCTGCAAACGTCGAAGCCGTGCAAGCTGCTAGTGCATCAGAAGCTGAAGCATCTGGACAGAAACAAGCGCGTGAAGCATGCAGCGATAACGCAGGATCTGATGAACAACTCTTACTTCCTAGACAACGTCATCTTATCAATTTGAATACTGGCTGCAAGTGAATGAAAAAAGTGTTGAGCAAGAATATTAATGGTAATAGCTATTATTTTATCTGTTGTTATTAGCTGATGTTCTAATAGAGAATTTTTGGTGCATAGATGTTTCGCAAATAGTTGCAAATGCAAAAATTTGCGAAACGTCCATACGCCGAATTTCTTGAAAGTTTGGTGTCATTCGTATTTCTAGTGTCTCACCTTTCGAATAAAAAGATCTAGCCAAATTCAAATAGTTACGACCAAAATTCATCAGGGCGAAATAATTAGGCCACCTTGTAGTGTCAAAACTAACGTGAACTTCATCCTGCATGTGCCTGGCCATAGTGAACACTGTTCTAGACTTGATGTCTGTGTCCATCAGTCTTGCATCACAAGCCATTTGGACCAGTCCTTGCAGGTTTATTCCTTAAAGCCTTCCCAATCAAACTAAACAGTTGAGTTGCCCAACTCACCTGAGTGCCAGTAGAGCATGCCTCTCCACAATATACATGGCACATAGAAGAAAAGAGCCTGAATAGCCAGGATGAAAGGCACCCATTGGTAGTAACCAATCTGTCTGTTTCTTCTGGAATACACTTCTCTGGGTATGTCCTCCTCCATAGGGATCCAATAAGTGTTTTGCACATAGCAGTAGTTCTCTGTGTACTGCTCCATGGCGTCTGTGAAAGTAGCTGGCACCCAGCACTGGATGGGATACCCTGAACTATTTGGTTACACTTTGAAAAGAAAAACATTTCCACCCACCAACATACTGCTTGGCAGAAACAAGTAGGGCAAATGAAGCTACTAGAAGTGGTAAACTGCCATATTTTAGTGGATAAGATAAAGCTCACAAATAGTGGTGGTGTAATAGTAGTTGAGCTTGTCTACAAAGTCGTCATCAAGCCGAGGGTAGAGAGCACGGAAAGCAGAGGCCAAATAGTAAAGGATCATTGCTGGGCCAAACTCTTTCTTATGGCCGTGACCTGTAAATATTTCACCTTGTCGAAATTTTCGCCGCTAGACCCTAACAAGCCCTTTTTTTTCCGAGATTTTTTCATTCAACTCTACTAGGCAATAAGGCGTAAAAAAGTTCAATTGCACATAGAGAAGAATTTGCAATATTTCAAACATTTGGTCTTCCCAATTTTTTTCAAGAAACAATCATTCTGAACACATTCTTCACTTATTTTAGGCCATAAGATGGTTAGGCTGCTGTTTCGGCACCATAAAACTTTTCGATTTTTTGATGGTCCACAGGAGTGAGCAAGCAAAACAAAAACCGAGAAGGCTTCACGATCTAATCAAATGCAAAAGTCTCTCTATGTGGAGGCAAAAACCTGGCCTGCCAGGTTGCCCTTGATTGTGCTAAAAAGTTAAATAAAAATGATGCACAATAAAAAATATATTAGGGAGCTTTCAAAATGATACCTCCACCGTGACCGCCGCCACCGACGTGATGCCCGTCGATTCGCAGCTGGTGAGAGCCGTCCAAAAGCTTCTGCGCCTAAAACAGAGCATACTGAGTAATTTAGTAATAATTTGAAACTTTTCGAAGTAAATAACCTTAATAAACCGCTTTCTATAGCTTAGATTATTCATGTTTTAGGATGTAGAACCAATTTAGCACAACCAAAAATACTCCAGCTCCTTTTTCTTATAACATTTTTGGAAAGGATTTGCATAAAAGAAAGCAAATATGTTCCCACACTGTTCTTGTGCAATCTCCAAAATTTAGTTTTTCTTGTTTTACCAGCTTTGGGGAGAGACCTAAGTGTTTATGTTTGATCAGAAAGTGTTTTCACTTTAGAAAATTAGATTGTTTCCCCCTGCTGTTTTTCACCTTTTTCCAAAAACAGCTTGGCCCTCTGATGCGCAGATGATTCTCCCAGAAGTCTTGTTTAAAACTTATTTATTTTTGTATAGTCGGGTATATTTTAATTCTTTTTCATCCTCTTGTATATTTTTAAAAAAGACTTGTTAGAAATGGGTACTGTATGATTATCTTCCAAGCCTATTAGGTATTAAAAATCTAGAGGAGCAAAGTTGGAGCAAGAGTCTCTTTATACATCAGATGTCAACTTAAAAATGCTCATTTTGAATCATGTGAGTGTCAGTGCTTATGCAAAGTCTATATACCAAAGCGAAGATCAAAAATAGCTAAGTGTCAGCGGGGCGCAACCGAATCGTGGACTTTGCATTGGATTTCTGAACAGCCTAATGTTACATAATTCAACTTTTTAGGTGCAGTCTTCAAAAGTAGAATTTTTGTGCATACATGCCATAGATGCTTCTTAATCTGAGCTTCCTAGTCAGCTATTTTTAAATTAAAATGATTATGATTAGGGAAACTAATTTCAACAATTTTATTTGTTGCTTTGGTAAAGACTTGCAAACCAAACAAGGAAATTACCTGATAAGAGGGCAGTTGGTCCAAGTGGCGAGCCTTTTCTAGCGGCGCACGCTGAAAATTTCAACAATTATATTTCTTCCCTCAAAATAACCTAGCTTTTTTGAAACTTTATCTATAAGCCATACCACCATGGAACCAAACACCATGGGACTCAAACTTTATTCATTTTTAATTTTGATTTAATTTTTTTTAATCAATTTTATCCAAACCGTGGGCAGGTGCATGGAATATGGAGATTGCTCAAAATTACGAAAAAATGTTTTTTTAGTATTATAACCACCTTAACTAAATAGCAGCTCAAGAAAAAAACTGGAAAAGTTATTTTTAGGTATTTTTTGACGAAATTTTGACTTTTCGTTTTATAGTAGCAAGGAATACTGGAGGGCAATTAGATAGCAAATTTTTTGATTATATTTTTTATCATTCTTTTTTACTGGAGCTATGCAATAAGAGTCTTGGAATGTGTGCTCAACAGGCTACACCTAATACTTAGTTGGGGCAAATATGCAATAGACGGTAAAAGTTTTAAATTTTGCCTTGGTCCTCCAAAATAAAAAGTTTGTTTTTTTAGACAATTTCTTTGCCTTAAAATCGAAGCATCATTCTTATAGCATTTTTGAGCGATCACCATATTCCAAACTTTAGCCAAAGATGTTGTTAAAGGTTCACAAAACTTACCTCTGCTGTAGAATCGGATAAAATTATTTGAAGAATGATTGCAAGACCACTCAAAAAGCATTTAAAGAAGAAAGTAAATGATGAAAAAGCTGAGCATTGAAGACAAAAGGAATGCAGGAATGATTTTGAGAAAGTGTGGAGGGGCAGTCTTCTAAAGAATACATTCAAGTGCCATTGACTAACACAAATGAGATTAGCAGTAGGAGCCAGCTTTGATTATTTAAGGCAACCCACAAACTCTAGATTCATTTAGAGACGGAAACAAAAGGAACTGACTGACTTGGAACACTTAGACAAGTAGTCCTCCAGGACAAATCAAATTATTGTCCAACATGCCGATTTACACAAACACATTCCCCTTAACACCCAAGTTAGTTGGTTTACAAAAAAGCTTTCCAAGAGCATTGTTAATTGGTAATTAAGTACTGCACATAGCATAAAAACTAAAATGTGAGTTCAAAAACTGTTTTATAGAAAAAAACGTGGAAATTTTAATGCAAACAGCCTCCGATGCATCATGTCCAAATAAACTTCGCCCTAAAGCCTCAATTTGGCGCTATTAGGATAAAATAAGCTTTTCGGAAAAAATTTTACTTTGATTAAAATCTTTTAAACAAGTAAAAAGGTTTGCTAAAAACATCCCAAAATGCGGTCTCTTGACGGTCTCTAGTTAAGATACGACCGCACATAGAAGCAACTAAAAGTGCCTAAAAGCTGAGTTTACAACCAACTTTGGTAATATTTCAACAATCAAGTCGTTTTTTTTATATTTTGATCACAAATTCTTGAAGTCATTTTATCTACTGGGGAGTATTCTGATCTCTTGTTTTGATCATGAGTATCTTTTTTTTAAATTCCGTATCCAAGCATCGATTTCGAGGTATAACACATTTTGTTTTATAAAATAAATAATGCCGGGAAGTGAGCCTTAGAACTCAAAATAGAATAACTCTTTAAATTTGTCCACTTTTCTGACTTCCACGTTTAAAAAATCTTTTTTTACCACATGAGGTGTAATCAAGATAGGTCGGTTGTGGCCATAACTGCCGAAATTCCTTCTGTAGCACAAGTATTGCTCTTTATGAGCAGTAGGTGAAGGAGATGGAGGTGTTTTATCGTCTCCTCCCACAAAACTCTTGCTGGAAGGTGCTAGTCCAATCAACCGGCTCAACAAGGAAATACCCCCCTTTTGTGGGGCTTCTCTACTCTCCACAGAAGAAAAAGAAGTGGCAGCAGAGTAGGTCCAACCTCTTCCACTCCTCGGTTCACTCAACAGTTGGTCTTGAAGCTGGGGGATAACATCTGTAAGGATAGCTGGCTGCTGGCTGTAGACCTGGGTAGCACCAGAACAAGCGGCAATCTTGGTGGATGCTGCTGGCTCACTAGTGATTGAAGAAGATCGCATTTACTGATGGCAAATTAAAGCAGCCATTAAGGTAGATATTCTTTTTCGGTAGGGCCTCTCTAGCAGTAGTTGGAGCCGAGAGGAATAAGTAGGGAGTAGTGCTCCTCATTTGCTTCTTTTTTGAGTTGGCCTTTCTTCGAGGGGTAATACATGGGGCAGTAGTAGCTATTAGCGCCCCCAATCTTGAAAGATGAAGAAGAGAAGGAGGGCTGGAAGCAGTGGAGGAGAAAGCTGAGTTCCTCCACTTTTGTTTGGGGTTAAGCTGGCTAGCTGGATAAAACCTTTTTATAAGATCTACATTTGCAGGGCAAAAGAGTTTTTGCCTTACCCTAAAAAATTTTTGGACTGTGTGAAAGAAAGGACCTAAGGTGAGTGAATGAGGCTGGCGGTAGTAGTCCTCCATTATTTGCGCTTGGATTGGGGATAAGCGAGAAACAGAGATAATTGAGTGTTGAAGAGCAAAATGATGGAGCCAACTAATATTGGGTGCAAACAAATTTTTTCGGTTATATAAGTCCTCGGGGATTGCTGAACAGATACTGCTTGTAATGGAATTTCTGGAAAAATATATTAGGAAAAAATGAGCGAAAAATTCAAGTGGTGGAAATGCAAAAAGGAACTTTCTGTTCTTTTGCGTGCATAAATTCGACAAAGTGAAACACAAAGCAGAAAATATTAATTTTGGTCATTGTTTGACCCAGAGGAGAAGGAAAATTAGGACGAAGGTCACCGATAAATATCTGGCAAGCCACCAAGACATCAATGACGCGAAAGAGCAAGCTTTATTTGCATCATGACGACAGACTAAATTCAAAACAACCAATCCACAACCCTCTTTATTCAAGTAAAGCAAAATAGACTGCTTATTACATGCCAGCATTTTGCCTAGGATAATATTTGCAAGCCTATATTTTTGTATACAATGATTACTTTTGAGTTGAGCTTGCTTTCCTGTAATTCCTTAACGATAATGGCTATTCAGTTGCAGGCTTGTCTTCATTTGGAGGCTCTTCAGAGAATTTCGGTTTCTGAATGCCGTTCGGTTTGCTTTCTGGACTCGACCCCAATACTGTACTGAAAATAATATTAACTTGACACAGCTTAGTTGGCCTTACGATAGAATTACATAATTGATAGCAGCCTACGATGTTCTCGTTGCCTTCAATTGTTTCTTCCTTTTCGATATAATTCCAGCTCTAAGCACATGAGTTCGCGATGTTAGACGACCTAAAAATGAGAAATTATTCAAAATGTCGACTTTACGAACAGAAACAGTAAAAAATATAAAAAAGATACCTAAAATGATTTGACTGAAATTTCAAACCAACATTTTGTGGCGAGAAAAAAAAAAGTCAGTGACTTTTTGTGGCTTATAAAAACTTTTGACTCTCCCATTTCACAGTTCTCTTTCTAACACACAGGCTACTTTTAAAAATGGAGCTTTTCCAGTTCCAAAAAAAAAAAAATTAAACAACGTATCACAATAGTACCTGTGAAACGAGGCAGTTTTCTTGATTAAACAGCTCGTTATTTACGTGAAAAAGCAAATTGTTTAATTTGATCAATAAAATAGAGGCTAGTTGTCCGACTAGTATATACAGGCTTAGCTAACTATTGCACAAGTCTTGATGAAAAGAGTATAAGGTAGATGATTCCCACGCTAGCTAAATGAGCAAAAAGAAATCTATAGTGAAATAAGGAAGAGCGCAAATTTAGTAATGAGTTTATGTGGGATAATAAGCTACATTTAAAAAACCAAAGACTAAACAGAAAAGACTAGAAATAGACGAATTGTTTTCATTATTCAATTTTGTGTATTCCAGTAATGTGTGGAAGAGAAATTATGGCGTTGTTTAGAGAAATAAATAACCACCTTGTACCCTGCCAATTTGGCAGTATGCTTTTGGAAGGCGGCATTCCCGTGC
This sequence comes from Subanguina moxae, assembly GCA_000981365.1. NCBI lineage: Eukaryota > Metazoa > Nematoda > Chromadorea > Rhabditida > Anguinidae > Subanguina > Subanguina moxae. Next base: position 627 of record BBSZ01007652.1, on the reverse strand, counting down.
ATCTAATAGCTTCGCATCTATCTGCCCTGCACTCTAAAGCAAAATAAAGTCCTGATATTAATCCCTCAAATTTAGGTTAATTGGTCTAACATCAACTGACAACAAAATTAAATCACAAAGAAGCTCATTTGAGCATATAGTGGAGAAGTAATTTCGGCCCTGTTAAAGAATCGGGCCAATTATTTGTCTTGGTCCTCTCTGTTGTTTTCTATGTGTTTTTTGCAACTTGCTTATTGTTTTTTTCTTCTTGAATAAACTAGAAAAAAGAAAATTGATTGAAAATTGATTAAAGAAAACACTGCGTGTTTCAAAGTAGTGCTAGCGGCTTCTTTGAAGCCGCTAATTAAAGAATAAATGAGATAATAACGCTAAAATTCAAACACTTCTTACACCACCCTTACACACCCCTTACAACCACCTAACAACTCCCCTTTGATTCCCCCAACACACCCCTCACAACCACCTAATAACTTCCTTTCGACTCCCCTAACACACCCCGTACACATCCTTACACACCCCTTATAACCACCTAACAACTCCCTTTTTACTCCGCTAACACCCCCCTGACTTACCCAGATATTATAATTTAGACACCGCTATACTGTAAAAATACAAACAAATAAATAA
>BBSZ01007651.1:0-13509 GCA_000981365.1 Subanguina moxae | reverse complement strand
AAATAAACTCGATATAACGGCCCTCCCCCCACCCCCGATATAACGGCCCCCCCGATATAACGGCCCCCTAAGCCTGGTCCCGAGGGGGGCCGTTATATCGAGAGTTTACTGTAGTTGAACAGCAAAAACAACCTTGGACAGCAATTAATCCATGCTTGTCCAACACATCTACATGCACATCTTTTCCTTGTTTACGCCAAGTTGCTGCATTCTCCTAAAAACAATGGAATAAACCTTTAAATAGCTTTGTTTTGGTATGTTCACCTGTAGATAAGGCAAATCTTTGTGAATGCAACCAGCATTGGTGACCATGTAGATGAATTCTGGGTCAGCTTTCGACAAGATCAGATCATCCCGAATGCCGCCTTTTTCGTTTGTGAATACACTCAAAACACCCGTATTTACTGGAAGTTGAACAACATCTGCCTGCAAAAAATATTAGGCGCTACTCGTTTATACCCCCCCATCGATTTTTCCAAAGATGCGTAGAAACCATTTTTATGTATAATTTATGCCAAAACAAAAAGACTATTTTAAAGGGGTTAAAGGAACAGTGAAGGGACCACTCTATAGGAAAAGAGAAGATCTTGAACATAGTTTCCCTTACAGGGACCTACCGCATTTACAAAGTGGCCCTATTCTTTTCCCTTCCCCTCCCAATTCAGCTCCTATTCTCCTCTAAGTTACTATTTTGGCCTCTTTTTAGCGAAATTATTACTTAAAAATGATTTCTAAGCACTTTTGGGAAAATTGATTGGGGGGGGGGGGTATAACCAGTGATGTATTTTTGCGATTTTTTGCTTCAGCTCTTGCTCTTGTTCGGAGCCAAAGCCAGAGCCGGAGATTTATACATCACTGGGTATAATCGAGTAGCTTCAAACATTAAAATAATTTGAGAATTTTATCAACTTACAGTGGTTAATGACTCAATAAATTTTTCTCTGAAAAACATCTCAATAATCAATTATAAATTTCAGGGATGATCAAAAAAATACTGAAAAATAGAGTAGAAAAATATTTACCGATCACTTCCCCGAATTTCTAAAATTACGTATGATTTAACTATTAATTCGAAAATGTGCCCATATAAAGACGGAACCTGTTTGAAGCATATGAGAAACATCAAAAATACTGACATGAGAACGCGTGTGTTTGCAGGAGTCCTTGATGGAAAAGTCATCGGTATATTGTACTGGCCTGGAAATGACGCACCATAATGCTGCTTTATGAGACCTTGCTTATAATGGAAGGTGAGAGATGGAGGTAAATAAAATTTTTATTTCGCATTTTAGGTGAAAAACGGCTTTTGCAGTTTGTTTAGCGCATTTTAAAATTAAAAAATATGATATGTGTAAAAATTAGAGTTGTGATTTTGAAGGGTCAAAATCTTTTCCGAAAAATGGACTGGTCAAATATCATTCAAACACCACATGCTTTTTTCAGCAATCAGGGTCGCTAGGCAGAGTGAAGAACAAAACCAGAAGCTCCAATTTATTATAATTAAAGGCACACCATCAAATTGGATCTGCATACTTCTACATGCATGTACCGAATCAATAACACCAGGAAGTCAAATCATACGATACATAATTTCTCATAACTCATGCACTTTCAGCGCTTTATTGTTTAGTTTGCATATTTGGACTAACTATTAGGCTATAAGTAAGGCTTGAGCGGAAAAATATTCATGATTCGTATTCATATGTCTTCAACAAAAAGTATTTAAAGATTTAGTGTTAATTAGAAACAAAAACGGGTCAGGGTAGGTCTGCCTACCATGCTAAGCCTAATAAATGGCTCAAATTGAAGTCTCACGTTAAGCTTAGTGATTTACCCTGTCAAACTTTTCAAACACGATTATCTATGATTTTGAAATAACCTTTCATGTGTTTTTTTTTTCAGCTTATGGCCTTGCATCTCCTCTTTCGAATGAGGTGATTCAATGTCGTTAAAAAAGTTAAAAGAAAAAGGCATCTTAATGGAAATACCCTTTACCTTATTTAAAGACCCTTTTTCTTTTTTCTAAAAGGTTTTCCAACAACATTAGGTCAGCTTACACCTTTTCGGAAAGAGAAAACCCAGGGCTGCACGCTGAAAAAATAGATAAGAAAAGACTATTGAAAACACCTGAGATGACCAACTTTTAAAATTTTGTTGAGATAAATCAGAAAGTTCAAGGGGAAAATTGGTTACGTCAATCATAAACTGGAATAATTTTAAAAAATCATACATAGAAAAGCCCGCAAATGAAACCATTTTCCCACCATGTTTTAGATGGAAATCATAGAGACAAGTCTTTTTCCTTAAATTTATTAGCTATACTTTTGCAAGAAAGCAATTATTTGATAAACCTCACAATGGGGAAGCGCTACCAGCATAACCACGGCAAAATTTAGTTATAGCTGAAAAGTGGAAAACCCAGCGCATTTTTGGTACTCTTCTAATAAGCAGTCCTTGAACACGTGGGACGAAGGAAAATAGCGTAAAAAAGGAATAAAATTGATAAGGGTAAAACCAGTTTTCACTGCAACCTCCGAGAAGCGGTTCACTAAAAAAGGAATCGATTTCAAACAAGATTATTAATTTCTCATTACTTCATTTCCATAGGCAAATCAAACAGGTATAACATAAATCAGAGCACAACGCTAATAAGAGTTTGCAATAAGATCACTGCTGTTTCTCTGTAGAATTTTTCCCAAATACATTCAGGCATCTGGCACGAGTGAACTGGCGAGCTGAAAAAAGCAAAAGTTACGTCAAGACAACAAAAAGTTGATAAGAAAAGCCAACCTTCCTCCTCAGCCAAAGAAAATGAACTGGCCTGAATAACATAACTAAGTATAACAATAATTAGATGACAATCTACACATACCTGCAAATTTCGCACGTATTCCATAAGTTTGTCAGCAGAGAGTTGGCCGAGTTCTGAAAATAACAGCGTTTATGAGTAACAAATAAAAAGCGAAAAATTACCATTTACTAGTTTCACGTCCTCAGGATCGAGTTCAGTTCGAAAACGGGAGCTGGCCTTTTCCATTGTTCTTAATGACTGAAAAGAGTATAAATATAGAAGACTGACAATCAATCCTTAAACTTCGAATTTTAGCACTTGCAAAATTTGCGAATTTTGCAAGGTTCATTTTTTGCTTTTGTCTAATTTGAAAACGATAGCCAACTGTCGTTTTACCCATTTCAGGCCTTATTAAAGAGTTTATTAATCACACGATATTCATATGGTTAACACCTAAGTCACAATTTTTGGCGCGAATAGTCGATGTTTGAGGTCAAAATAGTAACTTAGAAGGGAAGAAGGGCTGAATTTGGAGGTGAAGGGAATAATAGGAGCAAAAAGTGTCTCTAGGTGCATTATTCGTAAAAAGTATTGCTCGGATTTATCTCTTTATAAATCTTTCAATGAGGAAACTTAATTCTGTGAATTTGCTACTTCTGAATTTTATTTTTTTATTTCGGAAAGAATTTCCTCGCTCTGGATTTTTAATTGCTTAAAATGGACTTACAAGAAACTCTTTTTTCATATCCCAGGCTCCAGGCAGTGATTCATTAAATACTTCCCGTGAACTACAGTCAATTCGTTCGTGACAAGTGAGTGAAGTCAGTTTCTCCAACTTTACAGTAGCGCCCTCCTGCTGAGTTGATATTTGATTGCTCTGAGCGCTTTCGTTTGAGGCACCCTAGCAAGCAAAAAGACTTAAGAATCCGAATATGAAAACAGAATTTTAAAAAGAGGCATGGTTGCTGAGATATGATCATAGCCAGCTGCAAACTTAGTTTTTATCCTTTTTTCTTCTAGTTTTGATCATAATTCAGCAACCAAGCCTCTTCTTGAAATTCTGTTTTCGGATTTGGATTTTTGAGGTCTTTTTGCCTACCGGAGTGCCTCAGAATAAAAAAATCCTTTCGAAAATGAGTACTGGTAATGAATACATGCAAATTTTTGTGGTGTAACAAAGTCAGCGCGTAAAAAATATACCTCGTAACGAATTTTCGCGTTAAATTATGGTATACAGCCAAGAAAATCTCTAACATAGACTTGATTAATGGAGAGTACCGCATATGGAAAATTTAGCACGTAGTCTGTTATAAACCATAACTACACTCAAATGGTTTTTTTTTTTGGAAAAAAGGTGTAGCAAGTCGTTGTTATACCGTATTGCACCCAGAAGTCTGCTTGATGTCTTCGGCCGCCAAGTGGCCGAATACCTCTTAGGCGCCATGTATACTGTTCAATGCTTTTTGGCAAGTAGCAAGTATTTTGCTGCTTTCTTTTTACGTGTGTATTTTTCGAGCACATTACAAATGGCAAGTAGCAAGTAACTTGTTACTTGCTGAAAGTATACATGGCACTTTGAGAGTAAATTAGACCAAATATCTAAGTATCCCAAACCAATAATAGTCATGCGCTAGCCAAGGTAGCTAGATTTTCACTTGCTGAATTCTTTTTTGCTTTTATGTTCTAAAACGTTTTTTCTTGTACTAATTAGAGTATTCTGAATAAAATTTTTAGATGTTAAACTGTCATTTGGGCGATACTTTGAAAACTGGAAATAATAACTTATAAAATGGTCTCGTATGTCTTACAAACCTTCTTTAGCCAGTATAGGAAAAGAGCTTTCCAGACTTAATATACAGGATAGCCCAATTTTTGTCCCAATGCCAGCCCAACACCAGCCATAAATAGACAAATCAAGTAGATTTTTATGCGCTCCACACCGACATTTACAATAACAAAATAGACGGAACGCACGCTAAACAAAAAATATAACTGTGACAAAAATTTATCTGAAGTAGTGCTCCAGCGCATATTCCACGTCTTTTATCTGAAGTTTCCTAGAGCCTCGATGCTGAAAGTAGAAATTGAAGGATAAGCAAAATAACAGCTATACCTTGGCCAATTCGCACGACTTTTTCAGCAACTCATTCAGGTAATCTAAAAAACTATTAAAATTAAAATCAGGTGAGATTTATTGGGTTCTCGGATAAGTTCTGTCGTTTTACCTTTGTTTCATTATATTTTGTCCAAAATGGAAATGCTGCTGAGTATCATACACCGTTTTGTGGCAGCGAGTGCATTTTTGATATATTTTTACTCGATTTTTTCCTATATTTTCCAAATATTTTGCAATAAAAGTTTACTTTTACATACAGTCGAGTCTCGATTTAGTGTAATCTCGATTCATTGTTTATCTCGATTTGGTGTATATCTTTTCCGGTCCCCAGCACCTACACTAAATCGAGACTCAACTGTAAAACATATGGAGTTGCAGACTGTAGAGCTTCAAGTCGAAAAAAACGAATATCTTTGACACCTTTCACTTTTGGAATTTAACGGTGACTCAAATGCTAACTAAGGTGTATGAATATGAATGCTGTTTATGGAATAAATTTTTGACTGTGAAGATTGCTCAGAGATGATTCAAAATATTTAGAAGAGGTAATTTTGGCTTAGCTGAAAAAACCATGCGCTGAATGTTGGGAATAAGGGTTTTGATAAGGATCTGTTGAAAACACTTTCCAGATAGATTCCAGACTTTCACCAGGGCTGTCATTCAAGAGCTTGAATGGGAGGTTCTCACTCACCCGCTGTACTCCCCAGACCTTACACCATGTGAATTTTGACTTTTCCTAGCTTTCCAAATCATCTGAATACCTAACAGGAAGTATAGAATTGGTTTGCAAATTGGTTCGCTTTCAAGAATACTGCATTCTACTAGCGAAAAATCGAGAAGTTGGTTCAATGGCAGGAGGCTATTGCCAATAGCGAAGAGTACATATTAATTGTCTGGGAAAAAATTTTTTACATGAGTACAGATTTTTTAAGCTTTGCCAAAATACTACAGAACTTATCAAATAACCTAAAAGAATTAATATACCATCTACAAATTCGGTCAGCACATCACGCACATCACTTTCCAACCTTGCGGAAGAGTCCATCTGTTTCAACATTTGATCGAGAGATATTTTATCCATGCTTAACCAGAAATTACAAAGCCATGCACAGACTGCACTACTTAAGTAGTAAGACAGTGACTAAACACGGAACAACCAACATAGAAAAAGATAATGATTTATTTTAGCACTGCGACGCACATTTTGAGTGTATTAAGTAGAAGATAGACAATTAGGCCGACGCCCTATGTACGACAAGATCCTAAAAAATAAAGAAGTGGAAAAGAGAATCTTACATAACAACAACAAAAAACCTTGATTGGAAGTAACTTATCCAGAGCAAGAACTCCAACGGATCTCAAAAAGACACAAGGACCGTAACTTGTTTTATACAATCTGTTCAGTCCTAAAGTCAAAACGACAAAAATAAGAAAATCACCAATCACCCAAAGCTCACCGTCAATAACCTAAAGGTTATATTTGAGACGTTTGTACAAGTAAGAAAAATACCCTGATTCTACTGTATTAAACCCCCCCCCCCCCAGTTTATAGGCAAGTTGGTAACTTGACAAAGACTTTTCTGGAAAATTTGGTTAAAAAAAGTGTCAAAAACACGATTTTGAATTAGGGGGAGGGTGGTCGTTTATTAGAGGAAATACAGTACTTTTTTAGGAGGAGGGGGTATATTATTTTTTTTAGGGGAAGGGGGGCATAATACAGTAGTACCCATACCCTCATGATTGGCACATTGTGGCGTTGACTTTTCGTATCGTACTAAAATTAATAACCTTCTAACTGCACATAACCACCTGAAAAACAACTTACATCCCGCAAATAAGTAAGCGATCCTAAAAAGCTTAACTTGGTACTAAAAGACAGCTCTCAGCACTCACCTATATCAGCTCCATTTTTGACAGCACTTTCCAGCACATCAATCAAGCATTGAACATCATACCACCCGAGATTGACGCCCTTGACTATGACGTAAATGCTGATAAAAAATGTATTGACATACCTGCCCAGCTAACGGGTGAACTCTATGCGCAGCATCTCTGAAAACCATAATTGGTTAAGTCATCTAGGCAAATATATAAAAATGGAACCCAATTAAAGCAGCCCGACTTGTCACATAGTCATTCACGTATCCAAAGCTCAACGGAAAAGAAGCACGAGAATTCGACTGTAGACCAACTACATATGGTACTTGAATATTTTCATTTACAGAAGACGTTCGCTGAAGAAGAGCACATATATTGTCCATCACAGAAAGAGCTTTGTTCGTAAAAGAATTTTGCATGGAATCGGACATCTAACAAGAAATAAACTTCACAAAAAGTACTCCAGATATTTTAAAGATACCATGTGATTGTTAAGTTCATCGATGAACTGGTCTACTGGCAAATTCAATAAACGATGAGCTTCTTCACAAGATGTGGACCAAACTAAGGAACACAATTCTTCTGACAAGGGGAGCAATGCGACGGGCCCATTAGGAGTGAAACGCTGCCAGGCAACTTGCTTTAGCGTATCCTTTAAACGATTGACGCAAAAGTTTTCCGGGAAATTTCACCTAACATGCCTTACCCTCGCATGAGAAACCTTGAGTGTTCCTACAATAGCCACTTGCTCGTAATTTTCGGAAACATAGCCGACACCCATTGCTTGCCGTACTGAACTTTTCGACCCATCAGCACCAATCTAAAAAAGCGGCTTTGATGAATAAAAAATATCTGAAATGTGACACCAGCAAGGACGATTCGATAACACTTCCATCAGACAAAGTAACTTTTGCGTTTTCTAAAAAAAACATGTGGCCATTGCTGACATAACCTTTTACCAGGACAAAAATTTACCAGACAAATCTGATGGCACACTGAAAATCAAGGATTTTACATTCAGTAGAGACTTGATTTAACGTAATTCAGATAATTAGTCAAGTTAGACCCAGCACATTTTATATCAAGTCCCGAGTGCAGTTTACAATACTAAAGAAGATAAGCACACCTGCATGAGACCATTTTTGCAGAATCCTTAATCGTGACGTTATTGCAAGTTTCAATAATCCTTTCACGTAACAGAGAAATCATTGCATCATTTTCAACGATATATGCAAGAGGTGAGCGAGAATTAAAACTTTCGAAGCGAATCTTTGACCGTGAACAACTATCCATTACCTCAATTAAGTAAGAACGTATATTTAAAAAGAGAAAGTCCGTTAAACCAACATAAAGATCTGTTACTTCTCGTACTCTGTAATGCTTAATCCGATCTCCTATTCCCAACTCTAAAATAAAAAAATTTGTGAAAAACAGCAATGAAACTGCACATACTCTGAAAAAGTCGCATAGACCCAGGATTGACTGCAGACACACGATTACTATAGGTCTGAGGAGGTGAGCCGAGGCCCACTGTCTTCGATGAATCAATTAACAGCACATTTTTAGATTTCAACCACGGATTCTGCCCTGAAGGAGAACGTAAATCGAGCTGTACTGCAAATTTGGGAATATAAACATTTGACATACCAATAGAACAAGCCATCGCATTACCTTAAAAATTATAAATTAGAGTAAAATAATTAACACCCAGCACTTACCAACAAGTCCACCACCGACAATACACAAGTCATAAAAAGATGAAGTGCTGGCAGAAGGCAAGTTTGGCGTGGAAAGATGCCGAGAAGACAGTAACTTCAACTTGGGAGATAGCATCCTTGCTTATCAGAACCGACAGTGAAACAGTGAATAAAACTCTTCACCAAATTCTATAAATTACAAAAGCGATGTACTATTTACCAAGTAGCTCATTTTAGACCACATTTTTTGATGGAATGGTCCAAAAGTAAAACCAGAATATTTCGATTCCCGAAACGAAAGTTTCTAAAACTTTTGTCAAGAAAGATTTGTCGTACCTTGCTCAATCCATTTTTACATCAACCACCACATCCGGATTCAAATAAATCGGGTACAAGTTGAGGTGAAAAGACAATTAACTATTACAACAGTTGGCCGTGGTTTTTAAAATCTATTTTCGTTGTTTCGGTTGGCCTTGATGCACATTTTTTTACATAATTTCAAGCTCCGAAACTCTTTCTTGTATTAATTAGAGTATTCTAAAGAAGGTTCGACAGATGTGGATTACCGTTTTGGTGCAAATTTTTGAAGTACCATTTTTAGGCTCTCTTTTTCTTATACTAATTCGAGTATTTTTAAGAAAATTTGTAGATGTGAAAGGATCTTTTGAACAAAATTACAAAAACTGAAACGATAGCCATATAAAACTGGTTCTGGAAGATGAGGATATTGAATGGATTGCGGGCAAGATTTCTGGGAAAAAACCGGATTTCCGATCCAGCATGGGTGAAAAACCAAAATTCGTACCGGATATTTATGAATTTTCACCAAATTCATACCACACAGGGATGTAAAGCACCAAACCGGACAAAACTAAAAAATCGGACATTTGCATTTTAGGATTTTTTATACTACTAGAAACCCAGCATCATTGCTTTTATTTTAAGCGGTCCTGTGCTTATGTGCATATCATTTCGTATCTAATAATTTTGTCCTGAAGAAAAACATGGCATTTTAGACCAAATATTTGAGAAAAAAAAACCAAATTCCGAAAACCGAAATTCGTACGGACTTCAGTCCGGTCTCGAGCACTATATAAAACAGTAATTCAGCCCTGTCAAACTTTTTTTAGAATACTCCAATTAGTACAGGAAAAAGGATATCTGAGACTAGAGTAAGAAAAAAATCACACCAAGTGGACATGCGACTATTGACAAATTTTCTGGCTTAATCCCTTCGTCTATTTTTTTATTTTTGTTATCAAAGGAAATGGAGTAAAAAATTAGATGGAGAATGAAATAGGATTTTTTGACTTTATCGTATAGCTTGTATGCTGAAAAAGTTATTATTAGTCAAAAAGGCTTGTGTGATTTTAAAAGGAACAGTGCTTGCGGGTGCGCCGAATGGGACACCCTTCTGCACACGCACGCGCGCTACTGTTATGAATACGACCCTAATGTTTGCTAACTGTTGCCGCAAGAACTATCGTGTTTTTCTTACTTTAGCATTTTTCAGGTGAAATGTCGTCAAACCGTGCCAATCATCCAACGACCGTAGTTTTGCCAGTAATTTATTTAAAGTTATTAGGTAAATGATTTGGTGTATTAACAACAAAGTTTTTCAGGAGCCCATCAATGGTATGTTTTAAAGTTGCATGCTTTTGGGTTGAAATTATGCATTTTATTTCAGTCTCACCGTTGATACGCTTTGCCCGTTGGGCTGCTCTTGGTTTGGGCGTGCTGTATGGAGCTTATCACCTGCGGTCAGTTGTCTGTTCAATAGCTTTGATTTGTGAGAGTCACTATTTTAGTCAAATCCGTGCCTATCATGCCGACATTCGCGAGTACGAATTTGAGACGAAGTATGCGGCTGCTCAAGAAAAAGCCAGGAAGTAAAGTGAACGAGAACAGATGCATTCATTGAAATGTCATTTTTATAGGAAGAAGTGGCTTGAGAAGGATGAAATGAAGTCGTTGATGAAGGCGATTGGCGTTTCCTACGAAGATGGTGTTTCCCTTCTCTCTCTGGTAAGGGGCTTTTAATGCCGATCGCTTCGTCTGCGTAACTAAAGCATATTTAAGGAAGATCTCTACCGCGAGGATTAGGATACACCAGTTCAAAATAAATGATCTTCTAGATTCCTATTGTAATAGTTGTTCTTGTCCAAAATAAAATTAGTTTGCAAAGACATTGTTTGTTTTCCTGTGTGGCAACCCAAGCCCGGTTTTTTCGGGTATCTGTTCAGGTACCCGAAAATTTCGGTCTGTTAAAGAAATCGACTTAGAGCGGGAAATAGGAAGCGTAGAATATGTTAGCGATGCATGGTTGCGGTGCGATTGCTTGTTTCTGTCGTTGGGTGGTTGATTGGGGAAAAGGTAAATTCATTAGGGGGATGGGACAAAATACACCCTACGACAAAATGCACCCGGGAAAAAAAATACCCGCGACAAAATACATCCTACATATTGTAGTAGTTTACTGTATGTGCAGAAGTTTATGCCTCATTAATTCTTGCCCAATTCGCCCCTGGTCCCACTAGTTTTGTTTTTGTTTCGAATACACATACCAGCAAACATTTCATTTGGTCGTGCGCACATCCTGAAAGGGAAATTGAGATGTGGAATTATCTTTCTAAAATCTTGACACAATGTCTTGTCAGGGTGCCTAGTTTTCAAAAATTCATATGCACTAGTGCTTTTTGGCCGGTCGGCTCTTGCCTACGTGTCAACGTGCCAAAATGTCAAGAATTTTTTTAAGTATCGAAATACGTTTGTATGCTTATGGAATATGGCGAATTTTTATGATCCTTAATCGGATTAAAGCATAATGTTCATTTATTTTTTCTCAAAATACGAATTTGTAAACTTTTGGGCACTTATGCTTTTTAGACACATAACCGGTGTAAGTTCCAGAATTGCTACTTTAAACTTTTGATATGTGTGTCAATTCGGTCAACAACATTTTATAGAATAACTTTATTTGCAATCTTATTACATGAGTGTTATACTCTATTAGTTATTCTATTGTCACTATTAATCAATTCAATAAAATCAAAATTACATGAATGCCAATCCAAACAACTGCTTAGTCACTTGAGGAACCAAGACTTGGACGGAAACAACTGCAGATCCAGTCCTCTAAGTTTTCAAATGTGTGTTTGTATAAAAAATATATCTGAGTGATTTTATCCAAACTTAGTCTATTTCGTTCCTAACCTTTACTGTGTCGAAAGGTAAAAAAGCATGTTTTCCTTACTCATCGCGACCACCTTTCAAGAATCACTTTTCGAGAACCTAAAATGATATCCGACTACACTTAAAATTACTGGAAAGTTTTACTATAAAGGCAATCGACAACCATCATATGTGTTCGCCAGTCTTGTAACTAGCGTAAATGTGCACACCCACATGTAGCAGGTCTGTAGCCCTAAAATCATTCGCCAGCATTTTCTGCTCAATTATTATTTTGTTGTATTTTGATGTGTGTAAGTTGTGAAGTTTAAAAAGAGTCAATTCGGATAACCTCTTTAACCACAAGGCAATTGTTAGCCAAGTCAACATTCTCTTGGCAAGCGAGCCTAAAAAGAAGCTTCAAATGTCTCTAATGACAAAAACTTGCCAGCCCACTGCTTCCCTTCCTTTTGCTTTGTGTATTTGGTGAAGGCTTTCTAGAAATGTAAAAATTCTGACATTTATATTAGTAAACATACAATTAAATTTAGTAATCTTATCACAACTAAACGAAGAGGCTAATGGTAGTCAATGATGTGTCCATCTGAAAAAATATACAGGTAGGAGAAGCATTACAAATGGCATAGTCTGTATTTAAAGCCCTTAGTACAGCCACACATATTGCTCGCCATTGAATAAGGGTGTAGGGTGTGTCGGCCCATTGTCACTGGCTGAAAATGATATGAATTGTTCGATTGTAAATAGTAAAACAAAGTTAGTGAGGCAAACTAACTATTCGATAATTGACCATGTGGTTAAGCATACTTTTCAATAAATATTTTCATAGTTAATTGAATAATTAATTAACTATAAAAATTGCTATCATATGACCTCTAATAGAACAAAAATAGTGTTTTTGGCATTGTGTTTTTTTATAATCAGATCGAAGTATTTGACCACTCATATTGTAGCTCGTTAACCTGGCTGTCGTTTGAATGGTTGAACGCCTCAATCTGATTTAAAAACTTAAAAACTGCACAAACATTATTTTTGAATTAGGGCCAATTTTTATTGGCGCCAATAGCATATGCTTGACTGCATGATTAACTACTAATACAAATGTTGATATTTTCCAAAAAAACTCACCTTGTAGACCTTGCTCGTACGAAGCTGCATCGAAATTGGCAAATAGATCGCTGAGCGGGTCATTTTCAACTAGCATCTTGTTGTGTTCTCTCCTATGTTGATCCCGCTCACACCTCGGCCTTTTGCACTCAGGAGCTAGAGCCTCGCAAGAGACGTTGTTGTCGGTCTGAATAGCCTGCTGATTGCAAGGAACTATTTGCAAAGCAGAGTGCTGCTCACTGGAATCTTCACTATTATCACTTATCACCAACTCTGTGCAGCTGTAGTTCTCATCCTCCTGCCCATCTTGCCAGCGGCGCTTTAGAGACTGTTGTCGCTGTCCACGACGACGAGAGCGACTCCTTCTGCTTCTACTGCTGTGTTTGGCTCTTCCCTCACCCAAAAACTTACATAGAGAGGAGATCATACCAGTGTTGCCTAAAAATTGTCTTACTCACGTAAAAGTCACACAATAGAGGTATATCCCGGGGTTGCGGGTAAATTGCGGGTCGCCAAAATCAGGTCGGACAAAATCGGGCCGGACAAAATCGGGTCGGACAAAATCGGGTCGGACAAAATCGGGTCGGACAAAATCGGGTCGGACAAAATCGGGCCGGACAAAATCGGGTCGGACAAAATCGGGTCGGACAAAATTGGGTCGGACAAAATCGGGTCGGACAAAATCGGGCCGGACAAAATCGGGTCGGACAAAATCGGGCCAAAACATTCATCCG
>BBSZ01007650.1:0-18603 GCA_000981365.1 Subanguina moxae | reverse complement strand
TTCAGATGCATTTATGGTCAAGAGTCTTGCTCGGATTAATCTCGCAGGTAAGTCTGTGCGCGCATCTCTAACCCTTCAAGCCTCCTACGCCCCCTCCGGGGGCGTAGGGGGCTTGGAGGCTTGGGGTTGAGATGCGCACACACACATACCTGAGACATAAATCACTCGAAAGTGACTCTGGTATGCATGAAACATGTATGCATACCAGAGCTTCTTTATGCGGTAGGCCCCAATCAACAAAACTATGTTCAATTTATACTTCTTACTTACTACTATTGGTGTGAAATATCGCGTGAAATACTAAATCTGAATAAACAAAGTGAAATACTGCTATTTCCTTTTACATTAAAGAGTTTTTCTTAAAAAGTGTAGCGAGTCGTAAGTGTAGCGAGTCAATGTAGCGAGTCGCAAGTGTAGCGAGTCGCAAGTGTAGCGAGTCGATGTAGCGAATCATAATTTGTAGCGAGTCGTTGTTATACCCAAAAAACTGCTCGATACAAGTTTTTTGTCCGCTACTGTAGGAAGGCCTTCCTACACCCATTCCAAAAGAGTTAAATCCCTTTTGATTTAGCGCGTTTTTTATTCTACAGTAATCTACCAAAGCTGTGTTTGACGCTCAATATTGCGCTTATTTTCTTTAAAGTAGACAATCATGGCTCTTCCTATTTCTTTATTTCCATTCATCTTTACTTCATTTTTTGGATTTTTAAATAGTTGTAATGGTTTTAAAGGGGGTGAAATTCTTGAAACTCCCTATTTATCTTCTCCCTTTAAAAGTCACATCAACTATTAGATAAAGCTTATCTCAGATCGATAATGGCGGTTGTGTTTTAAAAATTCGTTATTTCATTATTTCTGCTTTATTTATCGCATTCAAATTTTAAGCTATTCGCAGCTTATGGCCGATATTGAAATGGAAAACGGATCTGAAATCAATACTGAAGTGAAGAATGAGCAGGGCAATGAAGCTCAGACTGAACAAAAAACCAATGGCTCCAGTGGCGGTGGAGAAGCTATGGATGCGGATGCCGCATCACAAAAGAACCAAGTAATTCTTGTCTTAGTTTTGAGTACATTTGACTAAATATTTAGGAATTCGAAGATTTATTTTCGGCAAATAAATTTCTTAATTTCAGGACAATGGTGCCGCTTCCAAGTACCAAGGCAATGAAAACTACAACATGTATCTTTCAAAGAAGCTCAACCCAAAAGGTATTATTTCGAATCAAATCTATCTGATTTTACGTGTAAGAAATGTTATCGGTTCAGCTGCAGAGAAGTTGGTTGAGCTGTGTGAAACGCTTACTCTCTCCGGCGAAGACTTTGATGAGCGTGCCGTAGAGCTTCTTGCCACCTTCAGTGCGGACCAGTCTAGCTATATTCTGGACCAACTTCTCGTAAGTTCTTAGTTTTCCTTATTTTTTCTATTCATACTGCCCCTGCCTCAGAAAAAAGTTTGCTAGTTCTAGCCTTTTTTTGATGTCATGCAATGGTATTCCAAGTCGTGTCATTGGTTTGCCATATCATTTGAGCGCGTGAGCACCAGTTTTCTTTTTGGAACTTAAGAAATATAACAAGTTGCTTTGGAATCTGCTTTCGAAATCTCGAAAATTGTTTACCAGCTTGTATAAATTTATTGGGTCTTTTATGAAATAACTGGTGTTTGTTGCGTTTTCTTTTAATTTTTTTTTCCGTTTAACCTTCTTTCGTCTATCGAAATATGACGCATTGATGTTAAGGAGTCTCAAATGTACGGAGTGCAGAACAAACCTCAATACCTCATGTCGGTCATGCGCAATTTCAAGGACAGAGTTCGCTCTCTTGGCTCCCAGCAAGCTATGAATATGCCATTGATTCCCGGTCCCAAAGTGGAAAGTATCAAGAGCATCATTGAGCGCACCGGCTACCAGCTTGAAGTGACTGTGGGGCAACGCAAATTCCATAACCCGCCAGATGGAGATGGACATGATCACAGTGCCAACAGCGAGTCCAGTGGAGCGTGTGTAAGAGCTTACTTTATCAATATTAATTCTAAAGAACTACAAGTTCGTAAAAATCTCAATTGAAATAATTGGAACTATACTGGGTCTGGGGGTTCCAGTCAGTGTTGGCAATTTGAATCCAGGATTCACTAAAAATACGGATTTTTGAAATAGGAGCGGATTCAAATTTATTGGATTCAAATTTATTGGAGGAAATTAAAAAAGATTTGAATCCGTCGAAAAATATTTTTCCGTATGTGGATTCAAACAATTAGTAAAAAATAAATAAATTTAATTTGAATCCGGATTCAAATTAACTGAAACTTTTTCAATTAATTTGAATCCGGATTCAAAGGTTCTAACCGTATTTAATTTGAATCCTTTGACTGTTATGTCCATCCAAACAATAGTTAGCTTTAATTTCTAGTTAAAATTTATTGAAACTTTTTCAATTAATTTGAATCCGGATTCAAATTAATCGAAAAAGTTTCAATAAATTTGAATCCGGATTCAAATTAATTGAAAAAGTTTAAGTTAATTTGAATCCGGATTCAAATTAAATTTTTTTTTTTTTATTAATTGTTTGAATCCAATACGGAAAAATATTTTTCAACGGATTCAAATTTTTTGACTCAATTTTTTTTTCGAGCGGATTTAATCCGGTCGAAATTTTCCCCGCCAAATTAGTTCGGATTCAAAGATTCAAATTGCCAACACTGGTTCCAGTGTGGGGTGGCAGATTCGCTCAGTTTCCACTGTTCGGTATGTATACTCAAAACACAAAAAAAGCAGTTTTCATTTACTTCTGCTGCGGTTTAAATTCAAACCACCAGTAAAGTTACGGATGGGTATGACGCAAACTACGGGTGGACTAAGCAAAAATTGTGTTTTTGAGGCTATATAGTATACAAATGGGGACAGCACAGAATTTTTAGATTCTACATGAAAAAGTTTATGCTCCCGTACAAGTGTCCATATTCCTTAAAACACTTTTTATAATATTCTCAAATTTTTATACGGCCATCTTTCGGCAAGTTCCTATTTGGTCCCAATCTTTTTTTTGTTTGTTGCAACTCATTCATTCGGATCATTTTCTTCAGTTAAACCGGCTAAATTTCTAGATTTACATTGGCCAAATTCCTCGTGACACCTTCGAAGACGGGCTCATTCCATTATTCGAGAAAGTCGGCAAAATCTATGATCTCCGCCTCATGATGGACCCACAGGTAGTAAACATTGTTTGCAGGGATTGTACGAATAAATACGATCCAACTGTTTAAGAATGGAAAGAGCAGAGGGTATGCCTTCCTGATCTACTTCGACAAGAACCATGCCGCGGAAGCTGCCAAACAGGTTTACTTATTACCCTTCCCTGTTTTAACACATACTGGTCTGTTTGTCCAGATAGACAAAAACCTTTTTTCAGAAAATTATAATCTAGGATACTTTTGGTGCTAATAATCTCAGTTAATTTCGCTCTCAAATTCCCTTCCATACAACTTTCCTTTTCGCTCATTTATAATCAATTATGTTTTATCTGGGCAAGCTCATTGCAACACTTACTTTTGCTGAGAGCCCATCCGTTCTGCTTGTTTGTTTTTGAGACCTTTGCACTACCTTCTAGTATTCACTTTTTTATTGCATGCCACACCATTTACTGTACTATTGAGCTGTCATATAAGTTCTGTTGTTTCCAAAATTCTCAACAACTAGTTTCGCCCATATCGATTTTGAATGTTGCGCCAATCACAAAGCTTCTAAAAACATCCTGTAGACTCTTTGGCGTGCTGAAGCGTGACAATTCGAATATTGGGAAAAGTGCTTCATTCTTTTAAAAGTGTTTCTTTGCAAAATCCAAAACAACGCAGGCATCAAAACAATAAAGGGGATTTGTTATTCTCCTAATAAGCAGGCATACTCGCTTATTTTTCAATACCTCTTGAAAGGTGCTGGCTTACTGGAAGATTTACGGTATACTAGTTGTAGAATATTTTGAAGAACGACATCACTTCTTTGACCACCCAATATTTTTTCGTCGTAATAGTAACTCTTCTTTACAGATGGGACTCTATTTGTGGTTTCGGGGGTTTTACTCATACTTTTTTGGTAATTGGGAAAACAATAGATTCATTTTTTGTATGCCACTTTTTAGATCATTGATTTTTTGTGTTTCTTCCAATTTCCCATTTTCTGTATGCTGAAAAATGTGAAGACTTTTTGTTGTTTTAAAAGAATGAAAAGTTAACTGTTAGCAAAAAGTTAACAATTATTTTTCCACTCTAAAATGGCGGTATTTTTAGTACGATGGATTCGAAATTCAGCCTGGAAAAGCACTGAAAGTAAACGTTAGTGTGGCAAACACACGTCTATTTATTGGGAACATTCCAAAATCGAAATCCAAAGAAGAGATCCTTGAAGAGTTGAAAAAGCATGCAGGTAAAAATTCCACACAAAACCACTGAAAACAGGGCGAAAAAAGATGATGCCCAGGGAATTGACCTGAAATTCCTGGGTGTCCACACCTTACTCCATAAAGTGTTCTCGCTCAAGCAGTCTTCTCGCTTTTGTCTATCTTCACATTTAAATTGGTTTAAGAGGGTGTCCATGATGTGATAATTTATGCAAATCCCGATGGAAATGATGCCAGGAAGAACCGAGGATTCTGCTTTGTCGACTTCAACGATCACAAGGCTGCTTCAGATGCCAAGCGTCGGATTAGTCAGGGCAAGGTTCAGTTTTTTATTAAATTTTTATTTGGAAAGGCGTGTTGCTATCAGGCTAATTTCTCATCCAAGTTTCTGTATCAACTATTTTGTCATTGCAGGTGCGTCCATGGAACAACGACCTAGTGGTGGACTGGGCAGAGCAGCAAGACGAGCCAGACGAAGAAACAATGGCCACTGTTAAAGTGTTGTACGTAAAAAATGTAAAGGAGTGCGTCACTGAGGTTTGTAAACTTTTGATTTTTTACTATTTATTTACGATGTTGGACCATAAATAGGATTAAAACGTTTAGGAGAATCTCAAGGAACTTTTCGAAAAGAACGGAGAGGTTGAGCGAGCCAAGAAGATCCGTGATTATGCCTTCATCCACTTCAAGGACCGTGCTGGAGCCCTTGCTGTAAGATCTTCAAATTATTTCAAAAAAATAACTGATCTCTTTTTGTTTTGAGGCCATGGAAGCTATGAAGGGCACAATGCTGGAAGGTGTGGAACTGGACATCTCGCTGGCCAAACCTCAAGGTGACATGAAACAGAAGAAAAAGCTCGCTCTTAAACGTGGCGGTCCCATGCCTGGCTATGGTGCAGGTCCTATTGGTGCCATGGGTGGAGGAGCTCGAGGTGGACGTGGTGGCTACCAGCCTGACCCCTATTATCCTGCGCCTGGAGCTATGGGTGGTCGTCGAGGCGGTGGGGGAGGAGGTGGCTATGGAGGCTCCAAGTACGGTCAACAATCTCAGCAATACGGTGGTTATTACCCCCAGGACAGCTATGGCGGTTATGGAGGTCCTGCCGGATATGGAGGTGGTTATGGAGCTCCTGGTGGCTATGATGTGTATGCTCCTGGGCCTGGAGGTTATGCTCCTGACCCTTACTATGGAGCTGCTCCCTATGTTGCACCTGTTCCGGCACGTGGAGGTGGCGGTGTAAGTCTTTTTTGTTTGTTTGTTAAGGATTTTCTGCTCTAATAGTTCTAGCCGCTTTAAAACTCCAAAATCAGTATATTACCAAATTTTATCACTAATAATCTTTTTTACCTGACCTCCACACCCAAATATCACCAATGATGATGACAATATTGATTTTTAGGGAGGCTATGCCAGGGGAGGAGGTGGTCGTGGAGGAAGAGGTGGTGGCTATGGAGGTGCGGCTGGCGGTGGAGGTAGAGGCGGTGGTTTCCGTGGAGGCAGAGGGGCAGGAGGCCGTGGAAGTGCTAAACGACCTGGCGGCGACTATGGTGGACCGAATGCCAAACGAGGAGGAGGACCGAGAAACGACGACTTTGCTGCAGACATCGGTCCAATGAATATGTTTTGAGCTGGTCCACAACTAAGAATACTGCTTGAACTTCAATTTAACTTATTCTGTTTTCAAGCTTCAAAATAGTGTTTTTGTGTGTCTATTTTCCATATATTTTGTGTGATTACTCGTGTTTGGTGGAATTAAACTTTGTTCCAAATAATTTCTCTTCCTACTTTTTGCTTTTTAATTAATTCATTTTCAAGTGAACGTCGACTTCAACTATTTCCATCTGCTCATTTAATTGCAAATGAGGCTTTTTTTTATAAAAAGCAAATAAAATTGGTGTCCTCTCAGGTGCGCTGAGTGGCAGTTCACCAAACTAAAGTGAATGATTGGCTGATCTATTTTGTTTAATTTCGTGTTTATTTGTCCCTGTAATTTGTTGGAATATTAATCAATTCGTGTTGTTAAAACATCTACTTTTCTTGACAAACACACATAAAAAAAACAAAAAAAAAACTTTGTTACATTTAAAAGTTCCAACATTCCTATTTTTAGAAAGATGATGGCTAAAGTTCGGAATAAGCGGATCGCTCAAGAGTGCCAAAAATAACTCTTTGTTGATCGAACAACTTTGACGTAAAAAACAGCCCGAAAACAATCGAAAAGGCTATTTCTAGGCAAAAAAATATTTGACCAAAAATTGACTTTTGTCTAAGTAAACCATTTCTGAAAGGTACCTTGATATTCTAAAAAACTCTCGATATTCTTTAACGTGAACTTTTAAACCTTTTGTACAAGTTCTTCAGAATGGCTATTACAATGTATACAAGAACTAATTTTATTAGCCCTATCAAACTTTTCAAATCCGACAAATAGTGACAATAAACTTAAAAGTTGATGAAAGAAAAAACTTTTACAGTCGACTCTCGATATAAGAGCACCCATTGGGACCGACAGTTTGTGCTCTTATAGCGAGAGTGCTCTTATATCGAGAGTCGACTGTATTATTTAAAAGCCTGGTTAAATTTTTCGCAAAAATGAAAATTTGACTGCTTTGGTTAACGAGCCAATTCATGCAGCTTCTTTCTTTCGGTTATCTTCCAATTAATATTCGGCTATTTTTGCACAACGCTGACTTGGCTGCTACTTCGAGCAAATTTATGTTAAATAGTATTTAATAAATACTATATTAAAGGACCCTGTCACTTCCTTATCAGGGCAATTTTGACGTTTGAACGCGCGCGGGACCACTTACTTTATGCTGAATTATTTTTATTAATTCTACTTAGAAGATTCACAAAAAATTATACACGAAAATGTCAATCGCATATCAGACTATTATCATAATTTCAGAATAAAGACAGCAAAAAAACAACCAAACGTATCTTTGAGAGGAAATTTGTTTGGATAACAAAGGAGTCCTCACAAGAACTTTTAGTGCACGGAGAGACTGATAACCAACTAACAGCATAATAACGTAATCTCCGACGGACTTTTTTACTTATTACTATGAATTCGACGCGCAAGCTAAACGTCCCTCGGCACGATCACAACTCTCTGAGCCTGGATGGCACAAAGATGCGATCCACGAAACCCATGATTCGAAATTCTAACGTCATTTTTTTCTTGCTTATTGGAGTTTTAAAACTCTTGTGTTTTCAACGCTTGCTATTTTTTTTCTCTCGTTCATTTTGCAGAATGTTGATTTCTATTTTTGTTTTCAGGCATGCCAGCCGGGAAACCTGTAGGCCATTAGATAATTTTCTTCATTTTTCATTCGCCATTCTCCTCTTTGTGTCTTTTTTTCAGGTTTCGCAGGTCAAAAAATTTACATAAATTTATGTTTAAAACTAATGATAAAAAGAAATTTTTTATGAAGAATGCCACAAGGTTACTTCCAATTTTATGCTTTTTCTAGAATCAGAAGATGTCTTAATTAGGTTTTTCTACTTAAAATACTCAGCTGTACAGTCGTATGAAGTATTTGAAAAAAAAAGGTTTAATAAGTTCACGTTTTGTGAAAATCCCAGTCAAATTTCCGAAATTTATTCATTCCACAAAATATGAGATACATATGATTTCCTCAAAAATATTATTTATCGGATCCAAATAAATACATTTATAAAACAACAAAATAGTTCTGCAGGCTCTTAAATGTGCGGTACGAGCATCGAAAAAGGGACAAGGAAGGAGTTGTGTGTTTTGCGTTGAGACCCCGCTAACCATAGACCGTCTAATGTGGCAATGTGAAACAACTTTAGACTCGACTAGTACCGTATTTACTCTATTAAGCGGGCATGCCCGCTTAATAGAGTAAATACGGTAAATGGTTTGACTGCCCACGTTCTTCTCAACATGTTTATTGACTAAGTTATAGCTTAAAGCAATCCTCGCAATCTACGCTGTTAACTGATGTAAGCTGTCTAGACAAGAGAATTCGAAATAATTTGGTTATCCACCCGCAACCAAAATGCCTTAAAATAATGTGGCATTTTGGGTTGGCTGTGGAGACCAATATAGCGAGAAAAAATGTCACACCAAGTGGACGTCTGTTTGATTCTGTTGGTGCCAAGATCATTTAGCATGGTTACGATTGGTTTTTTTGGCGGTTTAAGTGAAATTTTGATACTTTTTGCTTTGAATGACGAATCAGCAAAATGATAATAAGCAAAATGATAATAAGTCGCTTGCGATCATCAACCAATCGCACTGTTGGGAAGACTAGCTTTTAAACCGATGGGAAGCCCGTCTGGTGCTGCCAAAAATTTGAAATCAACCAAGCTGAAATAATTTATAGTAATCTATAAAGACTCGTGCCCTGATTGCGGTTTCAAACAGTGATCTACATTCAAGTGAAGGTGTAGAGGGTTGAGCATCGGCACCAGCTACATAGCATCTACGCTTCTTTCTATATAGAAACCAAATAATTGTACCAAAACTAGCAGGGAAGCCCACAAACCATGCGGGCAGTAATAAAATCACCAGGAGAGTCTGGTGTATACCAGGAGGATTTTCTAAACACCCAAAACGTATCATAGCCATCGGGAGGATAACAGAACAACGTACAAATTTAAAAAAAGGTATTAAAACAGGTTGAGTGTGAAGGGGCACACCGAACACCACTGTAGCGGTTACATTCTCCTCGTCTTCCCTCGTTTTTCTATGCTTGGACTGCTCCTTTTACATTTTTGTTTACACGCATTTTTTCAAAGAACATCACATTCCTCCACTCCCAGCAGCTAAATTGTGCAGCATAGTGGGTTGTACCGGGGCCACAGGCCGAGTGTGTTGGCTATTGCCAGTCTTCTGCAGTTGCACCAAGCACACTTGAGTCAACAGTTTCAAGTCGTTGGAGTCACACTGTGAGACATTAAGCTCTATATTCAGCATGTTGAAGCCAGTACGTAAAGCAGCCAAAAACACAAATTTCGACTTCTCCTGCAACAATCTGCAATCTCGATTGTTGATAGAGATCCTGAAAACTGGAGAAGAACTCCACATTCTCGAATCCAGCTGGAAATCAACAGACTTTGAATTGCCAAAAAAATAAAAGTATTTACCCTATCGGTGGAGAAATCACAAAGACAAGTGAACACCATATAAGCACAATGAGGTCCAGGAAGTGTGGCGTCATCCACTCGGAAAGAGTGCTCTATTTCTCGCGCTTCATAGAGTGGATTCACGAAGATGGGCGAAACTGGGCTTACCATCATATTGCTAGAATGGTTGGCTGATTTAAGGGATAGAACGTGATAATGTCAAGTTTGTAAATTAAATTCAAAACTCGATTTTCATTTTACCTCAATTTTTCATGTTAGAAAGGAGGGTAGGCTTAGTCCTCGTGTAAATGGTCGCTTTTGGCTATAGGCTTTTGCACACTAGCCAAAAAGAGGTCTTAGATCCCATGTTTTTTTCGAGAGAAATCGGAGAAATTTTTAGCATATCTTTAATTTTAGAATGTGCATAAATTTATTGATTCTCTTGAAAAACTCGAGGTCTGAGAAATTATTTTGACTATAGAGTTAAACACTACAACCAAATGTGACACTTGTAGATAAAGCTTTAGGCTTAATTTTCTCCCCAAATCTTGTTGTTGCTCCCAAATTTAGAGAATTATATGTTTTTCCAGTCCAATTTATTTGACTAGAAAGAGCGATTTCTAGACAATTTCATATGAAATTTGTCTCCAAATATTAAACTAATATTCTGCAAATAACAACCACACACTAGCCATGACTGTACACCATAATTTACGCGAAAATTTATTACGAGGTACATTTGTTACGCGGTCACTTTGTTACGCCACAATAATTTGCATGTATTCATCTACAGTTCTCATTTTTTGAAAGGATTTTTTTATTCTGAGGCATCCCGGTAGGCAAAAAGACCTGAAGAATACAAATTTCAAAACAAAATTTTAATAAGAGGCCTAGTTGCTGAGATATGATCATAGCCAGCCGAAAACTTAGTTTTTATCCTTCTTTTCTCCTTGTTTTGATCCTATCTCAGCAACCAAGCCTATTTTTGAAATTCTGTTTTCAGATTTGGATTCCTGAGGTCTTTTTGCCAACTGGGGTGCCTCGGAATAAAGAAATCCTTGCAATAATGAGTACTATAAATGTGTAATTTTTAGTGACGTTACAAAGTAACCGCGTAAGAAATTTTCGCGTAAATTATGGTGTACAGCCCTAGCCATATCAGGTTCTTTTTAGATTCTTTTTATTTTTCCTGTATTTATTAGAGTACCGTATTAGAGTACCTGTATTAAGCTCTCCCCTTCGCTCTCATAAGCGCCCTTTCCCTAGAGGTTGATCAAAAAATGAATGCTCCACCCCCTTTAATAAGCGATTGAGAATCAAAATCTAAGAGCATTATTTCAAAAACTGGTTTAGTTGTTGAAATATGATTAATAATAGGTGTGACAATGCTAAATACTGACTTTACGCCTATCTTTGATCATATTTCAACAGCTAAGCGACTTTCCCACACCCTTTGTTGAGCCCGAAATTCTGTCGAATCCTTTGGTGGCGATGGATATGTTAGAGCGAGACCATCTGGCCTAAAACATGTGATTTCGTCGTCTTCCAAGCCCATAACACAAAATTGCTAGATTGAAAAGGAAAACACAATTTCGGAGGATTGAATTGCTTTCAGACAATGATTTTTCAAAAACTGTTTGCAAAATCCTCGTTGACCTTTTCAGTTCCATTATGCTGAAAAATAATCAGGCATACCCACTTATTAGAAGACTAGCTTGACTGGCGCCGTACGGCGCCTTGATTTATAGTAAAGTGAGATTTAGAAAGAAGAATGGAGGAAAGTAAAGGGCGCCTGCGGCGCCAAGGTTTTATTATTTACGATGATAATGGAATGGGGCCCTGTGACGCGTTGGAAAAAGTGAAAGTGATAAGAAAAGTGAGATTTTTATGGGGAAAAGTTGGCCGAAATGAGTTTTGCTAGATCTTAATCATTATAAAAAAAATAATTTTTTTACTAACACCCCCCCCTCCCCAAATGGCCGACTCAATTACTAAAAACCTACTAAACCCCCCTTAATCCCCTGTAAAAAATTGTTAATCGACGTGTCGATTAATTTGTGTTGTTTCTTGTAGAGTTCCATGTGTTTTTACATGTTTTTATCGACATACCGATAAATTATACATTTGCCCTTGAACCCTTGCCCCTCGACCCTTGCCCCGGGGTCCTTGCCTCTGAATCCTTACCCTTGGACCCTTGCCCCGGGGTCTTTGCCTCTGAATCCTTACCCTTGGACCCTTGCCCCTGGACCCTTGCCCTGCGTCCTTACCCCTAGACCCTTGCCCCTGTACCCTTGTCCCTGGTCCTTACCCTTGGAACCTTGCTCCTGGGGCTTTACCCTTGGATCCTTACCCTTCAAAGCTTACCCTGGGCCCTTACCTCTGGGTCCTTACTCCTGGGTGCTTACCCTTGGACCCTTGCCTGTAGGTCCTTAAACTCCTGCACCCAAACTCCTGCACGCTTACCCTTAGGACCTTACACTTCAAACCTTACCCTTGGGGCGTTACCTTTGGAACCTTAGCTTTACACTTTACCCTTGGGCCTTTGGTCCCTTACTTATGGACCCTTGCTCCTGGGACCTTTACTGACCCCCCTTACCATACCCTTTTACCCCCTTTTCACCGCCCTTTCACCCTCTTTCACCCCCCTTTCATCCCCCTTGCACCCCGTTTTTGACCCTCCTTTCACCCCGCCCCCTTCACCCCCCTTACACCCGTCTTACACCTCCCTTGCAGCCCCCTATCACCCCCCTTACACTACCCTTTCAGGTGTGAAGTTCAGGTTCGAAGCGTGTGAAAAGTACTTTTGGAAGTAACTACAGTTGGTAACTATTAAGGTTGTTGGTTCAAGTACCCGTTTTCGAGTAATTAGAACCGAAAGCCGGTTTTTTCGGCTTTTAGGTATCGGTTCGCTCCGAGTACCCAAAAATAAAATTAAGGCCTTTGCATAAAACTTGGTTTTGAAGGAACATACCTAGTGATAGTCTGTCGAGCTTTATCAAAACAGGTCTGCAAACGAGTCTGATGAGAGAGCACCCGTTTCAGCAGATGTTTATTTGTGGCTGGTTTGGCCCGGAAAGCTGAAAATTGGCTATTTGACTCTACTGCAGAATATAACCACCTCCTCACCGCCCACAATGCCCCCCACCCCAATTTTTTTCAAAATGGTGTTATAACCGCCTATAAGTATTCTTATACGCTAAAAACGAGAAGGAAATTGTTTATTTTTTAAATGAGTATACTACAGCAAAGCTGATCATTAAATTTATTGATAAACCAAGTTGCTTGTAGAAGTGCCAACCTGGTTGGAAAGTAGCTCCCGCATTTAATAAAGCATTGATGAACTCCGCATCCGAACAGTTGAATGCAGTCACAATAGGTGGTTGGTCAGAGTAGTCTGGAGTGTTAACCGGGGAACGCAATGCCAACAGCTAAAAACTCTTGCTCAGGGGTTGCAAACACACAAGAGAAAATAAGTAACCTTTCTTACATGGCACAACCGTCTATTAATTATGGCCACATGCAGGGGGATTTGTCCATTAACAGTTTCTTTAGCATCCATACGAGCACCGCTGGCCACAAGAATATCGATGAGTTCGCACTGAGTGTGAGTCATTCCACACTTCACTTCGCACACCTGCATAAAATTAAAAAAATAACTAAATTTTTTTTTGGGAGGGGGGGGGCCAAGGCCAAAAAACAAATTTTGGTCGAGAATTTTTTTCTGAGGAAAAGTGCTTTTCCCACCAATAAAAACATGTTTTTTGTCGTTTTCAACACAAAAAATGGCCTTAGAAATGGTTAAAACCCATTTTGGGCAAGAGCTGTATAGTGTACTTTAGCCGAAGAAGAATCCAACCAAAGGACGAATCAAACAATTTGGTGGAGAAAGAAATCAATTTTCGGCGGGCCTTCTTAAATTCATTAACTAGATCGCACCTTGTGCAACAGGGTCCTGCCATTTGCGTCGACTTCATTCACATCCAGCCGAACTTTTTCTGTTTTCAACGCTGCTCTCACCCTGTCTACTTTGCCGTCCATAACTGCTTCTTCAAACTCCTGTAAAAGCATCATTCACAAATTTCAATGCAAACAAAACCCACCTGCTGAGTCAGTTCAATGAGCTCCAGTTTGGTGGTCTGTTGATTAATCCACTGGCCCACATCTTTAGTCTTGGTGGTTTCTATTGGTAGATCCAATGAATAGAATCGTTTCTGTTTTGCAGTCCATTTATCCTCCATCAAAGGTTTGGCTGGAGAACTGGAGGAAGTGCTTGGCTTTATTGCAGAAGGTAAAGTGCCCGACTTCCTGCTGCTCGCTATTTGCTCTTCACTAGTGCGTTGTATCGGCCGTTTTATAGCTTCTAACTTGACTTTTGTGAGTGTGGCTGGTGGTCTGGCAGTGGTTGAAGTTGGTCGAGCACTGTTAGCAATTCGATAGCTAGAGGAAGCCTTAGATTTGTGTTGTCCACAACTCGATGTGGCAGTGTTTTGATGCTGCTCATCCTCTTTTTCTTGACCAAAATTACTCTTTCTTGCCCTTTTCCTCGGTGGTTTAAGCGCTGGCAATTGGTCTCGTTTTAGTTTAGGTTCGGATGCCGGCTGATCGGACTTTTCCTCTTGTTTCGTAGATTCTTGTTGAATGGTGGTGCTTTTGTCCTCACAAGTGAACACATCTTTGAGGGATTCACTGTTCCTGATGTGCGAGCTGTTGAGATCTTCGGTGGTGGCTCTCTCCTCCCTAGATTTCTTTTTGGGTCGACCACGTCTTTCCACGCTAACAGGTGGAGTACCTGAAAGTAAAGAAGTGTTAGCTAACAAGGGAACTACCCCAGCTATAGGCGCGAACTCAGAGAATGTCCGTTATATCGACGTTTTACTGTATTCCAATTTTCACTCTGTGGACAACCAAAATTTCATAACTTTTTTCATTTGATGTGGAATTCGAGCTTTTTTTTTCAAATTCCAATTATAGTCAACTCGGATAATAGAAGATTGGAACAATGTCACAGCTCGCACAAAATAATTTTGATCCCTTTTTTATCAACTCGCACAAAATTAATTGGGGGCTTTTCATAGCTCGTACTGTCTATTGTTTGGGTGATTCTGATTCATATCCAGTCAACCCTCGATAACCTGTTACCCAAATAAATTCGATCCACCGCTGGGTCCGACCATTTTTTGCCTCAATTTTTAACAGGTTTTGCCAATTTTCATATTGATGTCTCTAGGACAAAAATTCATAACGATTCTGAATTTGCCAGTCATTTTTACACAACTCAGCAATTTCACATTTAAAAAAGCCAACTCTCGATTTAGCGACACCCATTTCTGAAAAAAAGGTGTGGATAAATCAAATTTGGCTTTTTAAAGGGTAAAATTGTTGTGTTGTGTAAAAAAATTGGCAAATACAGAACCCTTAAGATTTTTGTACTAAAGACATCTGTATGAAAATTGACAAAAGATGTCAAAAATTAAGGAAAAATGGTCAGACCCAGCTGTGGATCGAACTTTTTAGGGGGGGGGTCAAATTGAGGGTTGACTTTATATGTTAATTCACACTAATATAAGTCAAAAGCCAACTTGATCGAATGAAATTTTTGATTATATTATTGTTGTCATCCTCTGTTTCTGATTTGATCAAATGTACCACTTCCAGGAGATCTTGCACCATTTTTTTGGACAATTGGAGCGTTTAACCAGCCTATTTAACAGACAAGGACAAATGTTGAGTTCTGCTAGTTACCAAAGACCCATAAAAATGTAAAGTTTGTATGAAAGACTTGGTTTAACTGTCACTGTTCAATAAACAAGTAATAGAATAATGTAATAACAACACAAAAAGTCAAGAATATTGACAGTAAAAATGCTAGACGTAAACAAGAAAAAAACCTTTGAAATTGCAAAAATCCCAATCGATAAAAAAAATCAATTTTTTTGCTCCAATCAATAAAAAAAATTCTTTTTATGCGAGTTTGGCCAATCTTTTTTTGCCTAATCATAAAAGTCTAATTTACACTACGCAAATTTTCCTTAATCCAAGCAGATAACAATTCGAGTTGGCCATAATTCGAGTTTGAAAAAGGTAAAGACGTAATGAACTACACATAAAAAAGGATAAACTAGTGATAAGAATGAGAGCATTTATCATGATTTTCCCTTACATTCAATAAAAGTCGAAATTTTTGTGCCATAGGACTGTGGCAATAGTTTTTTTAAAGCGGAGTTTGTGTTTAACGAACACAATTACCCCTAGTAAAGACTCGAACAGCAAAAATTAATTCATCCACCATGATCAGATGTCGTCTCCTCGTCCCATTCACTTGGCTTGGGCTTGGCAATAACATTCTTCCTCGCTGTTTGTGACCTTTTGCTAGGTATTCTCTCTGGCGTTGGAGATGCGTATTTGATAGGATCGGTGGTTTGGTTGCGCAGGTGGTTGCGCAGCACTCGAACACCTGGCTTGATTTCTGCCAGTTTCTGAAAATTAATTTCTCTTTTTGCTATTAGATCAATCAAGGAAACTAGGAAGAAGCCAACCTTTTCAGTCTCAGTGGGCACTCGATCAGCCACAAAAAGTCTTCTGATTTCCTTAGGACCTTCATGTGGCTTAATGCCATACCAAGAAGAGTCTTGAGCTTCATCATCATCTTTGTCATTGTCCTCAACCTCTTCATCCTCAACTTTTGGCTGAA
This sequence comes from Subanguina moxae, assembly GCA_000981365.1. NCBI lineage: Eukaryota > Metazoa > Nematoda > Chromadorea > Rhabditida > Anguinidae > Subanguina > Subanguina moxae. Next base: position 2,425 of record BBSZ01007650.1, on the reverse strand, counting down.
AACAATAAAAAGTTAATTTAGTTGGGGTCACTTAAAGTTCATCAAGAATTCAACAAACATATTATTGGGTTGATAAATAAATTTTTGCCGTTTTGTTTGATTACTTGCCTCACCTGCTCCACAACAGCCCCATTTTGTAAAACTCGTCCAAACCACTATCAAAAAGCTCAATTGAGAGGTTCTTCAGCACCCACCCTACTCCCCCGGCCTTGCTCCAACAGCCTACTACTTTTTCCGCTTGTTGTCCAACCAAATGAGGGGGTAACCTTTGACGACGACGACGTTGAAAACTTGCTCAATGAGTTCTTTAAGTCTAGACCCAGCGATTTCTGGCGAGGAGGCATTGACCAACTGGTCGAAAGGTGGGAGCAGATCGTAAGCAATAATGGAGAATACATAATTGATTAAATTGTTGCTATTTTTCACGAAAAATTGCCAAATAGTCAATAAAGAAAAAAAACGGCAAAAAATTAGATAAATTAGGGGTTTTAATAGGTTAGCCGCTCGCATTTTATAAAATTTCTTGAATTGACTTCAGCAACATCCCTAGGCATAACTTTTTGTGTATTGCCAAACAATTGTTAAGTTATACAGTCGAATCTCGATTTTTTTCCGGTCCTCAGTACCTACACTAAATCGAGACTTGACTGTAGTTGTAAAGACATACCGTATCTGATGCATATTTCGTGTTTCTCATGCAAAATTTATGCCTAGAGATGTTGTTGGAGTCAATGCAAGAAATTTTATAAAATGTGGGCGGATAACCCATAAAATCAAATAAAGAAAATATTCATTGAATCTTAAAGATGTTTGAATAACAACATCAAACCTTACTTTTAGAAACATAAACCCAGCTGATCTATTTGCTCAAAATTTTAGAACCACAATCCTTCATTCACCAAATGTTTAGAAAAAATCAAAGAGTGAAAATATGTCTTATTTTAGAGATAAGATAAAGAGAATCAAAAAAATAGGGCAGCGATAGATTGGGCCATTTTAAATTGGGCCAATTCAAATTGGGGCAATGCAAATTGGGCCATCATTTTGCTGAATTCTTTTTTTTTTACTTCTGTTTTCATGATCCAAATAATATTCTTTTGTATATATAACTAAGGCTTAAGCTTTAGCGTTGGTCAACGGAGGTTAGCCTTAACCATGGCTTCTCCCAAACCGCTCGGAATACCATTCTTAAAGCTTTTTAGAGGTGGCAATTACCATCTCTCAAAATATAAAGTTTTTCAAGATGCGCCAGCGACCGTTAGCTTGATAACGATCTCCACAAAATTTGCAGTAGCCAAAAAAATGAGCTTTCCGTTTTCTTCATTTTCTTCCTTTCGCTCAAAGTGTTTTCTTTTGCTCATATGAAAATCCGAATATTAATTTATTGATTTTAAAAAAATTTTAGAAAAATTTGCGCAAATAAAAAAATAGATTAGAAAAAATTTGCGTAATTTCGATTTTTTCGATTTTGTGGTTAAATGACTGATTTGCTACCATACATATGTATGTCATTTAATATTAAATAACCAGTTAAAAAACCATTCAACAACCCTAGGAGATACGCTAATAGCTCTTTTGAAAGTTAAATTTTGTTGTGATTCTTCTGAGCTTTTAGCCTGCCTATGTTGCTAGTAACTTGCAAGAACACAGATTAATACAAAACTTTTCAAAAAATAGCTAGTTTTTAGAGTTTTAACTTTCCCGTCTAATTCCTTAATGCATTAGAATTGAAATTTTAAGCGGTGGTGCCTAGTGTATGACCTGTTTTGGACTTTCCTTCTTGATCTCCTCCTTCTTCTGCTTCTCAGATTTCTTGTTCGCCCAGTAGTTTTCAATTGTCTTAGTAAGGATTGGATTTGCTGCCAAATTCTCTTCTGGTTCCCACGTGTCGTCTTTAGGACCGAAGTTTTGCCAGCGCACTTTGAACAAAGTCTTGCCCTTGACCAGCTTATGACCCATAATCGCCTCCACCTGCAATATTTGAGTGTAAGTAGATAAAGAAAAATATATTCACCTCAAACACTTCGACAGTGGAAGAAGAGCCATCGGAGTATAGATCTGAGGTAGAAGATGTGCTCACTGTAGACTTCCTGTCTGGAGTAGGCTCTTTTTCTTTTCCATCTTCCCTCTTTTTTTCTATTCCGGAGTCCAACTCTTCTTGGCTTTTGACTGGTTGTTGTTGCTCTTGGATGGTTTCTGGAAGCTTCTCCTCCTCTTCCATTTCATTTGTTGCTTCTGCATCCTGAATTTTTTCAAAAAAAAATGATAGAGCTAAACTTGATGTTAATTACACAAATTCAGCCTTTCTCCCCTTTCTAATCCTTTTTTGTTGCTTTGGTCCAAAACCTGTGTACATTCTAGGTACAGCTGACTCTGCAAAGTTAAGGGCACAAAAGTACCAACCACAAAAAGTCTATTTAAAAGA
>BBSZ01007643.1:0-12080 GCA_000981365.1 Subanguina moxae | reverse complement strand
CATTTCTCCGTCCATATAAATCCGCTCTCTATTAATAACTATGTTTTTCTGAAATGTTGATGTTTCTTCACGAAGCTCTGCCCGTCATTGACTTTTCGTATTGACGTTATTTGAGGTTGTTGTGTTAGAATAAAATGGTTATAGAATAGTTTGACGAGTAAACGGCGCATTATGAACGTGCAATTAAGAGATATGTTGCTTTAAGTTGTTTAAAGAATTAGCCGCATAGCCGCGCGGCTAGCCGCACCACTATGCTAAAAATAGCCGCAGCCGCAGCCGCATTCGGTTTTTCCAAAATAGCCGCAGCCGCATAGCCGCAACTAGGTAAAAAACCGTCCCTAGTAAAAACAAAGGGGAATACCTTTTCCTAGGGCCTAAATACTGTTTTCTAGAGTCTAAATCAAAAAAAGTATGGGGGGGTTATTTTTTAGGGGGGTTAGGTATGGGCTTTTCCGGGTCCTAACCTGCGTAGAAGTTTCGCCATTTTATAGGGCTGGTAGCTACTATAGTAACATATTACTTCCGTATAATTAGCATAGAGAATTTATTTTTGTAGTTTTTAGGAGATGGATGTAAGATCAAAAGGTTCCTTTGAAGAAATGATCGATGCCGTTACAGCCACTGTGCCTCTTTGTGGAGATGTAAAATTTTTGTATTTATTTTCAATTTATCGCAATTAAAGCGCCATATAGAAGAAGAAGCGCGCTAACAATGCTGGAAACAGAAGAAGGTTGAAGCGATTAATGAGAATAGTGTCGGAAAAAGATGGAAACTTATTCAACTTATATCCGAAAAAAGGGAAAGGATAGAGGAAGAGTATTTTATAGTTTTTGTGAAAAAACAAAAGGTTTATGTTTAATCAATAGAATTTATTTGGCCAAAAACTATTCAAGAGTAAAACTACAAGACTGCCTGAAACTACACAAGCTAGCTGTTCTTCAAAACTAAGCATTGATAGCCATTTTAAGAGAAGTATATGAAAAGAGAGAGAATTTAGGGAAACAAAGGGATAACTCTTTATCAGAGAAAAGATCAAAATGCCTTTGCCTTGAAAATCCCTTTCGCGGAGCAAAAGGGCACATTCAAGACAAAGATACAAAAAAACTAAGAAAAAAAAAAGAGCTACAATAAACTCCTAGATATTTCCTCGCTCGCGACAAATAGGCGAAATGCTGAAGCAAGTCAGCACCAAGTTTGTGTCTGAGGAAGGCGAATTCGATGGTATTCTTTTTTTTCTGTGTACCTTTTAAAGTCTATTTTATGATTTTAGTGGACGAGGATGAGCACGGTAACATCTCTATCGGTGGCACGGAATTAAGCTTTGAGAGTTGGGCTGAGCTCAATAGAAGCAGTGAGCCGGATATAGTCTGCAGTTCTCTCGTTGTGCCTCAGCAGTATAGGTTCATTTTCGTCTTGATATCCTCTTTTCTCCTTTCATTTGGCATTTAGAGCAGCAACGGTTGAACAAAATGATGGCAATAGTTTTGGCGCAGCAATGGAAACCGAGCAAACTAGAGAGAAGGTTTTAAAATCTCCAGAAGCTGAGGTTAGCTAATTGGTTTAATTACATATTTGGAGTAAGAAAGCTTACGAATTATTTTGACCTCTTACTTAGTTAGACGTTCTAGAAAGAAGATGGTGAAATTAGTGACTCCGACTCTGGTCTCTCGGACGGCAATGGAGATGGGCTTTCTGCTACGATGTGTCACGTTATCAGTTCTTCATCCAGAGACATTTACCAACTTCGTTTTGGAATCGCTCAGTCTCTATCTTACGACCAGAAGCTAATGCTTTTGAAGCTCGTAGAGGTATGGATTTTGGCATTAACTCTCCCTATTTTTGGTTGAAGTTCTGGCAGTGGTTATGTATTTGGATTCTTTTGCCGGGGGCACTTGCTGTTTTCCTTAGTTGACCTTTTTACAGAAGTCTCGGCAGATAGATTCGGCGTCGGATGAAACTACGAGTGTTTCAGATGTTCAGAATGTCTTCAAAGAAATCTATGTCTACCGTTTCCAGGTGGTTGAGGCTTTATCAGTTCAACAGAAATCTGTTTTTCTTGATATCATCAAGTCGAAGCAAGCAGAAGCTGCGTGTTAGCGTTTCCCGCTTAGTTGTGGGTGTTGGTGTTATTTCCTCGATGTCTCACCACCTTTTGGACATAAATAAAGCAGTGTTTTGGTTTGGATGGCGGGCGAAAAGAGCAACACAAAAAGACTAACAGAGTTAATTACCGTTTTGGAAGCCTCTATAGTCAAATGTGAGGCTGAAGGAGATTCTAAGAGCGTCTACCCAGTGTGCGGAAAGGCCGGCAGCCTCATATTCCGTTATAGAATTGAATTTGATTCTTGTCGCTCTTTTTTCCGTTGCTCCGTTTACCTAACTCCCTGGCTTGTCATGATTAATTTCGGTCGTTGTTATACGCTGTGAAAATTTTTGGTGTTTTTCGCAAAGTTGGTGTATCTGTTTTTACTCATTAAGATTTGACACAAACGAAATTAATTGTTTAAAAAATAGTCTCAGCATGGTGATAGTCAGGTGTGTAAAGAGAGATATAAAAGCACCCGCACTTCTTCAACAGTAAAAATTTAAAGATCAGCGTTTATAAATTACCGTTATGTAGGTGTTTGATACATGCGTATATCGTGAAAAAAATACTATTATTGATATGCTTGAGATTTATCTGTTACAGCCCTCTATGTGAACCAAGAACAGATACCAGAAAATATTGACAGAATATTGGCTGAGGAAGTAATATCCCAAAAATATTTCTGCTGTTCGCAGTCAGTCGTTGTCACTCAAAATTTCTCCCTCTGATAGCTCTGACTCATCCACAACTCTCTTGGGTTTCTTGGGTGCAGGTGGCTCGGTTTTCACCACTGTGTTGTTGGCTGCTGGACCATCTGAGAGGACTGGCTCTGTCCTCTGTGGCGAAATACCTCCTGGAATGTAGTCTCTCCGTCTGTATGAGATATTGAAGACTGGTGAGGGGGAACGCCCTCGACGACCGCCAAAGTTCTGCTGGTGTTGTTGTTGGCGTCTATTATTGTTGATACCGTTGTTGTTGTTGCTGCCGAACCGTCCTGAATTGCCCATATTTCTCCTGTCGTTACGCTCATTGAACCTATTTTGAGCTTGTTCTTTGAGATCAGAAAGCAAAGACGGAATCTTGGGACTAGGATCTGGGGGAGCACCACTCATTGACTTAGAGTTTGAACCGGTTGATGCGGAAGAGCCGGGAAAGCTGCGATTAACAGGAGTGTTGCGGTTCCGAGACGGAGAAATGGCTCCTGGTTTTGGTGGATGGTTGGGTCTAGTTTGATTGTTGGAGGGAGATGGGGTCCATTGGTGCGACACTTCTGCCGGGGCAGATTTGTCGCGATTCTGAAAAAAAGACAATATACAGAATTTTTTAGTATTTGCCCTATGCTTGGAGCAAAGCCATTCTTTTTTACCTGTCTCCTTTGCTTTACCCTGCCCTTTAGTCAGGCTCTTCCCCTTAGCATACCTAGATCTCCAATTAGTGATTTAGGAGATGCGATACATAGCATCTGGTCAATCACTAATTAGAAACTAGTTTTTAAGATTTTTACTTAAAAGACTAACTGTTAAATCACGGGATCTTTCAGCTGCCCTCCTTATCTCCTGCATGCGGCTACTCTCCCTCGACTTTTTGCTGATTAGCCGTTGCACCTCATCGTCCTCGGAAGTTTTTCCCCGAATAAAGGAAGTTATTTTCATAAATATTGATCTTGCTACTTCAGGGTTGAGCTCATCCAATGTCTCGCCAGCATTGACTAACTCCTCTCTGGGCTTGTTTAAAAGCTCCTCAAATATTGCAGAAACCAAAGGTTCCTCAACTGAGATCAATAAAGGCAGGTTTTTGCGGGAATTAGCTTTGGTCCAGACTTCAGCAGGCATAGAATCTTGCTTGGCCATTAGCAGAAAGGCATCTATAATCAAAGGCTCAAAAAAAAAAACAACAAGCCTAATATAATTGGACTTACTAGCCCATAAAGCTGTGTAGTTGAGACCATTGAGTATGTCGAACTGGTTATGTGGCACATAATTTTCCATAGGTGAGTCTGAACCCAGGCTGGCATCCACGCTGATTTGTAGTTCGGGCAATTGCTGAGGGAAAACACCCTTGAGTATAAATTCTCGACGAACCTCCATGAGTAGTAAGCCGAGTCGATTGCCACCAAAGTAGGGTGGGCGAAAAGCCATTGGTCTGAGACAAATGTCGATCATCTGCAACAAAGTGATGAAGTTTTGTCGAAAAAATATAGAGTATAGGGTGGCCCCAATTTTTTGTCTACCAATTTTGTTTTGGCCATGACTTTTTTTGCATGGATGGGAAAGCGAAGGGTACCAAGTTTGTTGGGTTGTCTTGTTGTTATCGCTGTGGTTGAATGCAAAGCCAAAATTTTTCTTCCTTTGGCCATGGTGTAGAAAGCAAAAAGCGACTCTACAGTCGAACCTCGTTAAACTGGCACCCCTAATTCAAAAAAATGTGTTTGTGGCATTGTGTTTTTGACCTATGTTTTGCTTGTGTCTTCTGGGCATGTTATATACCAAAATTTAGCTTAGATTCTAGGCTACGTTTTGGTATATAACATGCCCAGAAGACACCAGCAAAACATAGGTCAAAAACACAATGCCACAAACACATTTTTTTGAATTAGGGGTGCCAGTTTAACGAGGTTCGACTGTACTGTATTATACCTCCTGCCCCCAATGTAACTGCCAGTAAATAGGTGTACCATCCCCCTAACCTATCTTAATGCCCTAAAAAGGGTAAAGCGAGTCGTTTTGGCCCCGTCCTTTGCAGTTAAGGCAGTCTTTTGTGCAACCCATTTGTGCACATTTTTTCGCCGTCTTTTGCCCCTTTTACCATGTTTTTTTCATTTGGCTATGGTTAAAAAGGCCTTAAATGCATTTATTTCTCCAGAATCTTACTCGAATTCACCTCACAGGTAGGCCTGTGCGCGTATCTCTAACTCTCAAGCTCCTGAGCCCCCTTACGGGACGACGGGGGCTTGGAGTTGAGATGCACAAACGCCCATACCTGAGGGAAAAATCAGTGGAGAAGCAGCTCTGGATACATGAAAATAGCATGCATGCCAAAGCTTTTTTATGCGGTAGATCGCTGCGAGGGAAACTATGCTCAAAATCTTCTCTTTTCCTACAGAGTGAGCCCTCCTTACAAAGTGGCTCCTTAATTGTCCCTTCCCCTCCCTATATAGCCCTTAATCCCTTATAATGGTCAAAAAATGGTCCTGTAAAATATACCTGTTTGGAGTCAACTCTGACTTGAGAAAGCCACAGCCTTAAGTCTCTTTCCCTCATTCCAATGTTTAGTTCTGCCTCGGTGGAGGAGAAGCGTGCACAACTGACCAGCAAAGCATCGTTGGTGTCCAGCAAAAGCCTCAATAATGCTGGGTTCTGGTCGAACTGCAGCTCCATTGCAAACTTCAACGCTTTCTGGCGCTCATCCATGTACCATTGTTGAATCTTCTCCAGTGGCAGCATTAGGTGGTCGGTTATGGTGTAGTGGAGCCGTTGCCAACACTCCACACCCAACTCTGGTTCCATAATCCACTCCGCATCCTCTTTTTGAATGTTGAAGAACCTGCAGTTTGCAATGTTAACCCTTTTACAAGAAAAAATATTGTACATGTGTACCGTGTAGCCTCTATCAATTCTCCCCCCTCTTTCGTCACGACAGTCGGTGGTCAACCATTTTTTACGGCTCAACCAGCCGACAATTGGGTACTGACACCATACTCAAAAATATAACCCTGAATCTCAGCTACATTTTTTTTTGAGTATGATGTCGACATTCAATTGTCGGGTGGCTGAGCTGTAAAAAATGGTTGACCACCTACCGTCCCACAGGTTATGTAATTGCCCTGGAGATACTTTTCGGGAAAATAGGGGGTGCTTATCAGGAAATACGGTGCATTAACTTTGCACGAAAGTAACTAGCAAAAATCTACCCACTTCAGAGCTATTTGAGCAACCACATGAATGGGAGAAGCCAATTGGGCATCCGACTCCGCAGAAACTCGTACTTTGGTTGGATAAAATGGGTGGAGGACACTTTCCGGCGTAAAGCAAATCATATGGTTGGATACTCCAGTCCTCAGCACATTAGAAGTGAGGGGGGCAACCAGAGGAATACGGTGTGTACAGCCAGCAGCAAACTTGGTGCGCAACTCCATCAGTAGAAGGCCGGTTTTGTTACCACCCAAATGGCTGACTGCTAATGGCAATTCCACCCTGCCACACATCCAGTCGATCAGTAGTTGGGGGGACACATACTTTTTTGTGAGCAAGTGTTGGATTTCAAACTCATCGGTGCAGCTCGACCACTGCGCGTCTCCTTCTAGAATTGTGAATGCATAAGTCAGTTTTGGCATACAGGGTGTTCCAACAATTTTAAGTCTTTTGTTTAGGTCATAACTTCTTTTCCAAGCCGCTTTCCAAAAATCTGTTTGCACAAATCGACTCAGCTCGCCATTGCATTTTTTGGTATACAGTCAAACCTCAATTTAACGCCCTCCGCCCCTGGGATCAGCCCTAGGGGGCCGTTAAACCGAGGGGCCGCTAGATCGGGAGCTTGGTTACTGATGTTTCGTGGGCGACCAAATATACCCCCTCGAGACCTTGGTGTAGGGGCACAATATGCGGGTGGTATGCTACAACGAGTGTACATACACAAAAGCCGCCCCAGTGGCATATCATAGTGAGATCCGACTGTATTCCGCACCGTTCTACACCATATTCTATTCCATCAACTCAGAAAATCTAAATAGGTTGAACAAAAAGTAATGACTTTATTTCAAACACCAAAAGGAGAACACAACATTTATAAAATCACTGATTAAAAAAAAAACCGGCTGATTTTCTTTGCTTCTGATGCTTAATAAGTCCTTCGTAGAAGGACTCGTGTTGCTCAGAGTGGCTCCAACATCAGTGTTCCTTTCCACGTGTTGACGAACGGTTCTCAAAGCGCGCTGAGCCTCCACCATTAGTGACAATTGACTACAGTTGGCGGTTTCTGCTTCCACATCATTGATATCCACAACTAATCTTTTACTATCGCCGAATTCATTGTTCCGTGTTAAGACGAATCGTATTTCGCTGAATATGAATCGTGTTACTTTATTTTCGGGTTTGTTTTATAAGGGTATAATGATATAGTGGAAGGAAAATAAGAGTCAGTGCTATCCTTGAGAAATATATTATAGCGGAGTGTACACTATAGTAGAGGTACATTGTATCGAGGTTCGACTGTATATCGTCAGAATAACTATTTCTTTGATCCCTCTGGTTGCAGCTTTTTCTCGTACCAACAACCCCTCTCCCCTGGTGTGGATAGAAAAAGACCAAATTAGAGAGGCGAAGCAAATATCGTTGATTGAAATTATATAAAAAAGTCTCATGGCAAACCAAGTAGATCTATGAAAAGATATTTACGGAAAATGACCAAGGAAAGAAGTTATGACCAAAAAAGAGGGAACGTTTGAGACACCTTGCAAATAATATTACCAGGATTTGTTTCTAACAGAATAGCATGCCCAGTACTCAGAAGAAGTTTTTGAAGATAGTCATTCTTGGAGATTTTATGCTTCATTGCAGACTGCCTCCATCTGTCTAGTCTAGATGATTTGTGTTCTAGCTCAGAAGAATCGATCTGAATAAAGATAATTGGTTTTTTGAGAGACTCAATAAAGAACTTTTGTTTTGCTAAGCTGGCCCCTGGTGCCTCCTCAAAAACCTTAACATCACGTGATTTCGATGGGAAAAAGTTGAGTAATTTATGCAATGAATTTGTCGCATTCTTTAGCTTTTAAATAACTTTTAGGCAAAAAACTTGCACCTGTGTTCCATCATTAAAATTTTAGACCAAACACTTAATGAATCCACAACCCACATTCAAAGTCTTGAATAACTTCCTTGCCATCTTCGCGACATCCACTGGCTTCACAGTCGTCCTTATTTTCATCACCTCAGTGTGGGAAAGTTTCAATGATTCGAATAGCCTTTGATAGGCATAATGCTCCACCGATCTGTAGCTGTCGCCCTTGATCTCAAAATTCATGGCATAGTAGTTGCTTAATGGCTGGAATATTCCTTGCAAAGCGATCGCAAAATCAGACACTGATACATCAATGGGCTTATCTTCTTGGTCAGTGGATATCCCGCTCGCTGTCACATCATTTGTAGTCATCCATTTGGACTTGTCTTTCTCTCTAAATCCCGAAACGAAATTATAAGCGAAAGCAAGATCGTTCCAAACCCACTTGATTTCATATCGCAACCACATTAAAAAGAAGCCCAATTGGTTCTGACCGATCTCCCTAGGTCTTGTCCTCTCATCATGCATCCACTGGCTGATCCTATCGGCGTTTGCCCGCAGCCTACGTGTAAACCCGACAAACTCTTCTTCGTCCATTCCAACACCTAACTCGTTGTCCCGACGGTCGCACACTATTAATAGAGCATCGTTTGTTTCCATTAAAGCTTGTCGAAAACCTAAATAAATTACAGTAAACGAAGCAAAGCCTGCGGAGGAACACAAAAAATTACGTTTATCTTGCTCCGAACGAAGTCTCAAGCCGAGCATTGTGTAAGACTGACGACTGGTTTGGAGATATTGAGCCAGAGAGTTCATATCGTGTCCCGCTGGCAAATTTTCTTCCTACAATGAAATTAACATTTGTCTTGACAGTTGAACTTGTTAAAAACTTACCAGAAGTTCTCTTGCTCTAACAGGAACGCTGGAGCTGGGTGTGGCTAGCAATTCAAGTATGTGCACTTCATCCAAACCAAGTTGTGTGAGAATCATTGAATGAGCATAGTGATCGGCACTTGGATACCTGCGATGAATGAATTACCACCAAGCAATATAAGCTTGCTATTTTACTAGAAAAAGGTCAAATGGTAAAAAGAAAGGAACCTAACCTTTTCCCGCCTTCACTTAAAGGAAAACCAAATCCACAATGTAATATATCTGTATCATTGCCAATGAGAAGAATTTTGCCTTCTTCGATAGTCATTTGGATTCGAAGCCGACAGGACAATAGCAATGAAAAGCCTTCTTACTCAAGAGCAGCAGCAAAAAAGTGCTAGATATGTTCGGGAGAACAACTTCAAACTCTGCGCCCAATAATTGCTTTCAAAAATAATTAGCGCCAATTCAACCGAAGAATTTGAGTTTATATAAATGGCTCAAGCTGACTTCTTCAAACCATATCCACACTTCAACGGCATTTGCGATCACGAGGCGCTCTCTCTCACTTTTCATTTCAACATCGTTGAGTCCCAAGTCATCTAACGTTTAAGCAGGCGTCGGCCCATCCGGTACTTTATCATCTGCACCTGTGATGGCGCTGATAGAATTAGTGTTCTTTGCTCGACTTCTACTCTTGTCCGCCTTTTGATTGTTGATCTCTAATTTCGTCGATTGAATAGGGAATTGAATAGGGATTGAATAGCTAAACACAATAAGGTGTATTACTGTACACTGAAAGCATAACCACAAGGAAAAGGAGCAAAACTTACCTACCCTATATTCGCAGCACGCTATATAATACCCTGAGTTGGCGCTCCCAAAATAAATTTTTCCATGCTTTTTCTTGAATTTCGCTTTCTAAAAGTTTATCTATAAAATATTGAGCGCATGACCATCCAAAACCACTACCATTCATTACAAAAACAACTATTTATTAACAAAAACAAACACGGCGATCAACAAAAGTATCTGCACCTGTGATGGCTCTGATAGAATTAGTGTTCTTTGCTCGACTTCTACTCTTGTCCGCCTTTTGATTGTTGATCTCTAATTTCGTCGATTGAATAGGGGCTAAACATTACTGTACATTACGTAAGTCTGTGCCACACTTACTTCTTCTCATCGAACTCCAAACGAGCCAACTAAAAAAAATTCTTTGAGTAATTGCACCACAGATAAACGAAAAGTGAAAATTTTCTATGACAATACCTTGGCTGTCAATTCCTCAATCTTCTCTTGGCGAAAAACAGCCAACTTCTTCCACTCTTGAGCTTCAGCCCTGACAATACGTTCGTTGACCAGATGCACCTCTATTTCGGAACTGGACCTGCACAGCTCCTGCTTTAGAGAAACAATTTCGTCTTGATATTTCTGAAATAGAGAAATTACAATAGCAATCTAGAAGACAAATACTTTGAAATTTTTGCTATTGATACACTGTCCATAGCGAGCAATTACTGTTTTAGCAGTTAATAGGCTGAATTTTTTTGATACAAAAAGGATGCTTGCACACTCATTATACGTCAGAAAATGAAGGACTTCACAAATAACTTACGAAGCATTGAGCATCGTTGGGTTAATATTCGCCAAGACGAAACAAAATCGTTCTTACTTTGAAATAATTATTGTTTACAACTAACATTTGATTGACATTGATGGCACCACGCTATCTAGATCGGTCGTATTTAAAGCAGTAACTTACATGACAGTGATCGCATTTCTCTCCGGACATATCTTTGATGCCCATTTCAGGTTGCTTGTCATCTTTAGATTCGTCCTAAAAAATATAGGAATCAACGTAAAATTAATCAAATGACAAAAAATACGGCTTCAGAAGAAAATTCATCGTGTACAGATGACCTTGCGTCATCTCTATCACCATTTTTGTCCTCCTTCTTGCTTCTTTTACTCTTCTTATTCTTCTTTTTTTTCTTCTTTGATGTGTCCTCGGCACCGGTTGTAGACTCTTAATTTGGATTCGCTGTATGCAATAACTCAGAGGCAGCACTGGTAGAAGCTTCATTGAAATTGGAGCCAGCCTTAAAAGCATTGCTAAAGAAACCATCTTTGTTGATAAATAATTACGGCGTTCAACGAAAATTTTTTCCCGTGCAGCACTTCCTCCTAAAGACATAAGTGGCAGCATAAACCTATTTTGGATGAAAAATAATTACGGTTTTTTTTAACCACGCATGCGAGTATAAATAAGAAATCGAGTTGCAATTTTGGCATTCATTTTCTGGTCTAGGAAATCTTTTAGGGTCTTCTGAGTTTTACGAAGCTCATCGAAGTAACTTGGATGATTGAGCTCCAGTCCTTTGAAGTCTTCAATTGCCTTCTTTGCTGTCTAGGACGTGAAAAAATTACACAAGTAGTTCTTTAAACAATTTAAACAATCAACTTTACCCACACACGATTCAGATGAATCTGCTGTTGCTTGTCGGAAACAAAATCGAGAAAGTACTCGAAATTCGTTTTGATTTCTTGCTCGTCTAGCAAATTCCTTCTAAGAACATTTTAAAATAAATTAGATGTTTTACAAATGTTTTCGTTTCTTGTAGCCGTTTTTATATATAATATTCTTGCAAATCGTCGCATCTTATTTGCCATGTTATCCGACTTTATTTTTCGAACATTATAGAACTTATTGCTAGTTTAATTGCTATAAGTCATTTTTATAGTTCATTTAAATAAAGTACTGCCACATAAACAGTGTTTTCAAAAATGACTTGTCATTTAGCTAAAATGACTGAAATGAGTTGTCATTTTGACAATAACTCTAAATGACAGTGACAAGTCAAGTCATTTTGCCAAATGACTGAAATGACAATGACAAGTCAACTCATTTTAAGTCATTGTTGGAATGACAAGTCATTTCGCCAAATGGTTGAAATGACAATGACAAGTCAAGTCATTTTCAGTCATTTCGTCAAAATGACAAGTCATTTCAGTCATTTCGTCAAAATGACAAGTCAATTTGACTGGAATGACTTAAATGACTGGGATGTTAGAGAAGACATCTTAAAAAAGAATAAAAGTTAAGTCTATCGGATAAAAATCATATTGAGTCAACAAAATGATCGATATATATTTGAGTCATTCCAGTCATTTGAGTCATTCCAATCAAAAGGACTTGTCATTTAGCTAAAATGACTGAAATGACTTGTCATTTTGACAATGACTTAAAATGACTTGACTTGTCATTGTCATTTCAGTCATTTATCAAAATGACTTGACTTGTCATTGTCATTTTAGACGTTTGGCTAAATGACTTGTCATTGTC
>BBSZ01007640.1:0-14134 GCA_000981365.1 Subanguina moxae | reverse complement strand
TTCTTTTGGGGAGGGGGTATAATACAGTAGAGTTGAAAGTTCTCAAAAATCAGTTTAGAAAAAAATAAGTGACATAAAAAGTTGCAAAATTGGTGGTGAACATTTTGTACTGAGGAGAAGCCAAAAGTAGACTTCTCCTTTTTATATGAAGTACTTAGAATTGGCTGTTGGCTTGCTGTATTGCCAGTAAATTTATCAGACCCTTAATATAATGAAGTGGACTGGCTGGTTGGGGACAGTAAAAGGGGAGGGAAGAGACGAGACAAGACGTCTTAAAGTCTTTTAACCAATTTTTTTTTGTTTAGTTCGAGTAACTTCAGTAGGGATTATAACGAGAACGTATGCATTTACTGCCACAAATTATTATAAAAAATAAAGCAATAAGTGGTTGAGGAAAGAAGAAAGTTAATACTTTTGGTGAGTGAAAATTAAAGATTACTTCCATCTTTTGCTTGCTTTGATAGTTAACTAAAATACTTAAGGGTTCTTTTTTTATTTAAAAAATGCTCTTAGGACAATTTTCGAAGAGGAAGTTGATGATTGTAGTGAACAGAAACAAAACTTTAATTGGCAACCAACAAGCCATTTTACATCTCTAATATGTCATTCTCACAAGTTACTTTTTTGGTGTAAAAAAGTTTGCATACTATTCAATCTGGGACATTTAAAGAAACTCAGTGATAAGATATTTTTATAGAGACAGAAAGACTCTTTCCAACACGACTCGGGGACAAAGCTTTTTTAATTGGGATTTTGTTAAATGACGAGGTGAAACGGGAAGAAAACTTTTGCAAAAGATTTGACTTAAGCGCAAATGAGACCAACGCTATCTCGTTTCTATTACTACCGTGTGTCGCAAAAGTTGGGAAAAATTTTTTTAACGTCCAATCTAGGATACATTCTTCCGACTCTTAATATCCTATAATATACCGTTGGGTAGACTAGCCTTTCTATTTTCGTTTGGTATATAGCTTGCTTTTTCGATTACTCTATCCTTTAGTTCTAGAATGGCTGAATTGAGAGCTGGTATCGTGCGCCTTTGGCAAGGGAGGAAGAAGCAATCGGAAATCTCTTTTGATATGGATATCAGCAAATCCGTCGTTTCGAAAGCCATCAAGCGTTTCTGTGAAACTGGTAGCAACGAAGGCAGAGCAATAAGTGGGCGTTCATCCAGCTGCTGCCCGGAAGATCAAGAGGAAGATATGCCACTGTGAGGGTCACACAGAAGGACACATCCACAGCAAGAAGAATTCGGTCAGAAAGGTGGCTAAGCAGCTGGGTGGGGAGATAAGGTAACTCTTTAGTAACCAATTTTTAAAACCTTGACTCTGAGCTACATTTTGGGTGTAAAACATTTGCTTTTTTATTGTTCCTAGATAACAGCATGACAACGAAACAGCATCGACTTTTATCAATAGGAATTTTCGACCATTTTTCGGTGAGCTTCTTCAACACATCAGCTATCTTGGTAAAACCGCAGAAGCGAATTCTTCTGTCCAGCACTTCCCACAGATGCTCGACAGGATTGAGATCAAGAGATTAAGGCGACCACTAGAGTAAAGCTTGCTGGAAGATACAGTCAGCGTTTTTTTTTTTTGGCATAATAGAAAAACCAACAAAACTGATGTCAAACATTGGGGAAAAAAATGCAAGGAAATTGATTTTTCTTGCTGTTTTGAGCCTTTCATTTCTTTTTTTTTCTTTCTAAAAACACTTGATGGGTTTTTTCGCTTGTCCAATTGTTCATAAAAAAGCTAAAATGGAAAGAAGAAAGATATAACAAGTATTGCGGGCAACATCATGCCTTTTTTCATGCATTTGTTTTTATTTTTCGTGTCCCATTAGATAAAGTGGTGTTTCCAAGGGTAGTAGGCATGTGAGTGTTACCAGCGCTACTCAAAACCAGCTAGAAAAGTGTAATTAGTGTGTAGCCTTCATTGCAAGCACCAACTTTCAAGCTGGCAAAGAGAACTCTTTTCTTTTTGGACCAGTCCAACGAGAACATCTACTCAAAGAACCAACCAACCATTCCATATTCATGTGCACATTCTCTTTATCTCTGTAATCAGTCTTCTCATGAAAAATGTCTACTTCTCTAGCAACTTCACCAACAGGGCCGAACCAAGGCGACACCGCCCCCCTTCCGGCTTTTAGGTCCCCATCGGCCAAAGACTGATTAAAGGGAGACAAGAGTTCTCAACATTCCCCAGCCAATATGTTTGCACAACCAGTCTCCTCGAATGAAGAAAGAGTCCACGTGACAACAAAAAGAAAAAATGAAAGTGACAAAAAGAAAGAAAGCAAGCTACCAAACCCTGTTTCCAAAAGCGGCCTCAATTGGCTGCCGGGCAAATGAGAAGGAGAGATTTCACAGCAGCCCCAGCACAAGTCCCACACCAAGAACATTTGTTGGGGAATGAGGGAAAAAGAAATGAAAATTTGTAATTAAAAAAAAATAAATGTGAAAAAAAGGCTTTGACTGGCTGTACAGTGTACACCATAATTCACGCGAAAATTTGTTACACGGTCACTTTGTTACTCCACAAAAAATTTCATATACCGTGTTCTCACTAATAGAACCACACCTCCCCCCTCCTTAATTCAAAATCGTGTTTTTGGCATTGTGTTTTCAACCTACTTTTTGGAGACAACTTCCAAGCAAGTTCCCACTCAAATTGTAGCTTATTGTTTTAGCTATAAATTGGGTGGTAAATTGTCTGAGACTTGTTTGGAAAAAGTAGGTCAAAAACACAATGCCAAAAACACAATTTTGAATTAGGGGGTGTGGTTCTATTAGAGAGAATACGATACTCATTTACAGTACTTATTTTTGAAAGGATTTTCTTTATTCTGAGGCACACTGAAAAAAAAACATGTAGGTAAAAAGACATCAGGAATCCAAATCTGAAAACAGAATTTCAAGAAGAGGCTTGCTTGCTGAGATATGATCGAAACTAGGAGAAAAAAGGATAAAAAATAAGTTTGCGGCTGGCTATGATCATATGTCAGCAACCGAGCCTCTTCTTTAAATTCTGTTTTCAGATTTGGATTCTTGAGGTCTTTTTGCCTGCTGTGGTGCCTCAGAATGAAAAAAAACCTTTTAAAAAATGAGTAAATGTACATGCAAATTTTTGTGGTGTAACAAAGTGACCGCGTAAAAAATGTACCTCGTTACAAATTTTCGCGTAAATTATGATGTACAGCGACCATGCATTGCATATAAATAAAAAACTCCTATGGGACCCAAAAAATTATCACACCCAATTCTTAAGCCGTAAACCCTCATTCCTGCTGCAAAGAATAATATATATACGTACATATCTAAAGGAGAAAAAAAGCGCCGGTTTGCTAAACTTTATTTATTAAAAAAGAACCAGAACAATAAAAAGCAGCAGAAAAAAGTATACACACAAAAATGCGGCTAAACTAATTGAATTGCTTAAGGCGGTTGACCAAATTAATAAGTATACCACATAGAGTGGACACATGAACACTCACAAACGGTTAGATCATAAGTTAAGAGACTGTAAAATGCGTCCACTTGATAGACACAAACACCAATACTGCTTTTAGATAATTCTCGCATTTCTTTTAGACTGTTTTAACAGATGTCGGAGACCACAGTGATCAACTTCTTAGTCTTAGGACACAACGTGGTTTTGAATTGCTCAGGCACTGGATACTCGACCTGTGGAAGATGGAAAGCATTTAGTCGAGGTAAAAGAAATTTTATTAAATAACTTACAAAGTCTTCATCTTCCCCTTGTGGTGCGAGAACGTTCATCTCTGACGATTTGCTTGTCACGATCTCTGCTTCCAACGAGTCCTTGCTCAAGTAGACTTGACAACCATCGGTTTTCTGAATTGAGCTTACAAAACAAAACTTGGAATAATGATATTAAAATATGCCTGGATGGAGATAGTAGGAAGCGTCCCCAGAGTCTAAAAAAATGAAATTTTCATGTTTAAGATCTGAAAGTTACTTCTGGTTATATATTCACTGGCATTGAGTTACTAGAACTCAAGCTAAATAATTTTACACCTGCTTTACGAGAACCCGGAACGGAATTTTTAAAAATTGCGTCACCCTCTACAATCTCGCTTATAAAAGTCTACAAGTTCCAACAGCACAGTGCAATTATAGAGTAATCATAGTGCTGTGCACGAGACGGGGTCCCGTCGGGATTTCAATAATTTTTATACAGAAATCCCGTCCCGAAATTTGCCCCATCAATTCAGTCATTTACCCTATCAAATTAGTCATTTACTACGTAAAAATTTTTAAGCTTGACTATCTCAGCTGTTTTTCAACAACTTTTTCTATTTTTTTTTCGACGTGCAGCCTTGGATCTGTTCTTTCTAATTTTAGTTCTTCCACAGCGGACCCACCAATTAAGCCTTCATGAACAAACGGCTTTTAGACTTGTGTATTGCATGCCGAGAAACAACCATCTGGGTTTGAGTTTATCGGGGGTGCAGCAAAGTTTAGGGGCATTTTTAAAATAAAAAGCCGACTCACTTGAACTTTCACACTCTGACAGTTGATCACTTCGACTTGAGCCAGCAGACTTTCGAAGACAACGCTGGTCTTCTTGCAGCCGTCCATGGTCACAGAGTTGACCTTGCCTTTGATTTGAACAACAGAATTTTCACACTTGAAGATGTAGACAGCTTGCTATAAAATTTTTGCCAGTTACATAATAAAGTTATTTTCCAAGCAGCTAATGTACTTTTTTATCCGTCTCCACAGTGATTGAGGTGTTGTTCTTGTGGTATTCCTAAACCAATTTCATTTCAACAAACATCTTTTGCAGTAATTCGACGAGCTACTCACAATATTCCACACCTAAACATTAAAAATTTGTCCAATTTTTTTAAATATCCCCTACTTTGTGGTCTTTCAGTTCAGTCTTGGGTGGACGATCCACAACCGCCGGCTTACTGTCGGTAGCACCCGCTTGTAGCTTTGTGGTTGGGATTGGGGCATTCTAAGCAAAAAATGTACTCTATAACCTCTATTAATCCTCCCCACTCTCTCGTCATGACGGTCGGTGGTCAACAATTTTTTACGGCTCAACCACCCGACAATAGAGTACTGGCACTGTACTCAAAAATGCAGCTAAGATTCAGGCCTACATTTTCGAGTGCGGTGTCAGTACCCAAGTTGTGATTGAGCCGTAAAAAATTGTCAACCACCGACCGTCGTGACTAGAAGGGGGAGGATTAATAGAGGTTATACGGTAAATAAATAGACTCTACTGGATTATGTTGCAGATGGCATAACAGGTAATATCAAGACTTACACCGCGAAGGCCTGGATTTTTGTGTGTTTGCATGTCAGCAGTGACCTTTTTGAGACCGGCAGTAATGGCATCCCCCTTGTTAAGCTCAGCAAACAATGCTTGTCTGTCAGAACTTGATCCTTTATTATCGGCTGGCTTGATGTCTGAGAAGATGCCTAGAATCCAGATAATTTTATAAAACTGGAAAGACAAACTTATTTTACCTGGAGGAGGCGGAGGAGGTGGTGCTGGAGGACCCCCAGAAAGTGGGAGTTTTGCAGCGGCTCCAGCTGCAGCATTTGCAGCTATCTCTTGCGGGACTGTACCCTAAAGGAGACAAAACAAGGAGTTAAACCTTTAATTTCAATAACACAAACCGGAGAGGAATTCCAAACCAGGCCTGTGGTGTGAACTTGACGAACTTAAAAAGAGATCTTTACATGAACTATCCCCGTTTAGTGGTTTACTCACTATATTTCTGAAGAGCAGTGAAAATATCGCACAAAGCTTTTGTCCATTCCGCGTGAACTGGGTTTTCTTTGTTGGCAGTTCTCACACGGTTCTAATGTAATTAAAAACGCGTATATTCTGCAATAAGACTCCTGCAAAGCTTACGATGTAGTACATGGCTGCCTAAAAAAATAAAAAAGTGAGCTTTAAAAAGGGAAAAAATCTGACCTCCATCATATCCTTGACATAGGGAGCTGGAGTCTTCTTGACAGTCACCCAAAAGACAGCTTGCATGCCCTCGGCTACGGCAGCTAAGTGGTTGAAATAAGGAGCATTCTTCTTGGTCTCCTTGAACGAGGTGATCTTCTCTAGCTGCATGACTATAGGCGATAGCTTCGACTGAACACTGGCGTTGTCTGGCTCTGCCTGGCCCGCAGCATACCACAAAAATTGGCGATGCAGATCGAACACTATGTGAACCTTACTGCCCTGAAATAAAACATTGTGCTTAGCCAAGCCATATAAACATACAAGTTCGGCGACATCTCCTCCAACCTAAACAAGTTTGTCTTTTAACGTTTTCTTTGTCAATGAAACCTTAGAAGAGAGAGTAATAAAGTTTTTTAGCGGATCCTCCATGTATTCTTCGTAGACCCGCACCGACTCCGGCATTTCGTTGGAAGAAACCACTAGAAAAAGTTGCCAGAAAAGAGGATTAAAATTCTATAAAGAGAAAAAACCAGACAATAACATATCCTCCTGAACATGGAGGATTTACCGTATATTCCCTAATAAAAGCCCACAGCCTTCCAAACCTAGCAGTTATTTCCTATAGAATGTTATATAAATCCTCCATGTTCTGGAGAATAAAGTTATTATTTGGTATCCACCTCTAAATAAAAGGTAATACTCCCATCCCTTTTTGAACTTCTGACTGGGTGGTATAGTCAATGGAGGTTAAGATTTGACACTGGGCGTCACACCTTCGACACGTCCTGCTTGCATTTTTTTTGTTTATTTTATATGTTTTCCGGTCGTTCTGCCGTACCGGAATTACACCAACAAATGATTCCAACTGCAGGACATACAGGAGTGTGGAGCCTGCAACCATCAAACACAGTGTCAAATTTTACCTTTTATCCACCACTTTTACTATCCATTTAAAAGTTTGAGAAGGGGAATTGAGTGATGTGTTTGGTTACATTGAGGACTGGAGTTGTTAGGAGCAGCAGCAGCACTGTTGGGTTTCGGCGCTAGATTTGGGCGTTGAGAACTGATGGCTTCAAGCCGAGAAACAGCCACTTCAAGTCGTTTTACCAAGCCTTCTTCCATGTCTGCTTTTTGAGAATACTTGGGAACCGAAAATAGTGTGAATATGATCTATATGAAAATTAACAATCAAGAATTATGTATATGAGTAAGAAGGTGTGGAGAGCAACAACAGAAAAGACAAGCAAAGGGTGCATTGCATTTTTATTCGGCTAAACAACCAGCACTCATCCTGTTGTTGTTCTACAAAGAACCAAATACACTAAAAAACCAAGAAGTGGGCGTGAAATGTGATGAGAAGAGCAGAGACAAAGAGAAAACAACAACGATGAGTAAGAGAGCCCTTTAAAAGTCAAGGGATTTTAAGGCTTTGCTCATACAGTCAAACCTGGATAAGTCGACACCCCTAAATTCAAAAAAATGTGTTTGTGGCATTGTGTTTTTGACCTATGCTCTGCTAGTGTTTTCTGGGCATCTTGTATATCAAAATTTAGCTTAGATTCTAGGCAACGTTTTGGTATATAACATGCCCAGAAGACACCAGCAAAACATAGGTCAAAAACACAATGATTTTCACCATGTTAATTACTCATTTTCCGAGCTAATTTTAAGGCGCGGATTGAAATAGCCAACACTGCTCACGAGTCAAAAAAAACACCATGATTCGCGAGTCATGTTCCTTTAGTTCGACTTTTGTTGGTTTGATTAACTACCTTTTGACTCGTGATTTGCGGGAGTCTGATTGGAGCTTTACAATAAATTTTCGAGCAATTTAGAGCAACAATGAAGTAAAGAAAGCTTAGGAGATCAAGGCACTTTTCTTCAGGACTTGTGCGAACGCGTATACATCCAGGACGGCTTCCTAATTTACACAAGTAAGTAATTGATGCAAAAAATGTGTTTTTAAGTTGATCAACATAAGGTTAGAAAGAGAACGCCGAACTTTAAAAATGATTGCGATCCAATCTTTTATGCGATGGAGACTCTATTCAAGAAAAACAATTGCTGTTCACAGCCACAAATCGATGAAGACATATTTTTCACTGAGGAAGAAGAAAGAGTTCAGAAAGACATAAGGAAATTTGGCTTGGTGTCTAATCTCAGCTAGGTTATTTCACTTGAATAGATGTCCCATAATCTCGTATTTTGATTGTGAAAAGGCGGCTGCAAAGTTCGTCTCACAACACTTTGGCGACTCGTCTTCTACTGTTATTCACACAAACGAAGGACGGTTAAAATTACTTTCTATCTTTATCGAATTGGTTAGCCACATTTCTTTTGTACGACAAGCCTCTGCAGTGACAATTGGACGAATCTGATTTGGCAAGTGCAATCGACAATATTTGCTACAGAAGACATGGAGGATAACTGTTGGGATGATGATGAGGTATGACTTTGCTATATTCCCACTTTAGAATATGGTGGTTCTACAACAAATTTCGGGAACACTTTTGTAGCTACAAGAAATTTGTTTTGCTTTCGAAGCGTGCTTTTGTAAATTTTCGAGGTTTTTTGCTAGTTGCAGATACATTTCTGATTTTATCTGGTTCCTAGACTAAATCCCAAAATTTAGCCACAACAAGACTGCTTTCTTTCCACAGTTGGAGCGGTCAGTCACAGTGATTGTTCAAATGATGGCTCAAATGGCATAACTCTAGCGATGAACGATGCTCCAGCTGTTCTTAGCGAAAGCAATGCTTCGTGCTCTTTTTCCAGAATTGAGGTGGACACTGCAAGTGGCGCTATTCCTGAAGATGTAAAATTTTTTTTGCTTTTCTTAATCATCTTTGTCTCTTTTCAGACTCTAGCAAACTTCGAAAGCAACGATTTTACTTCAACCATTGACAATAGCACCCACGACTACTTATTGAACTCCGACTATTACGGTGCTGGGAGCTCTTCATTCTGCAACAATACCTCAAATTTGAACGAGTAAGTTTTTTTGGCCAAAACTCTTTCAAATATTTGTTTGTTACGAGCTTATTATCGAAAGTTTAGGAGAAGGTACGCTCCACCCTCATCTACTAATAACTCTACCGCAGTTACCAAAATCATTCAAGAGCTAGACCTCACAAGTATTGGTAATATTGCCTCAACTATAGAAAAATCTATGAAGGTATAACTCCTGTCGAATGGACGTCAATCAAAAATAATCTTATCTTTTCTTCAGGCCTTAAAGCAGATGAAAAACTGTGTTTCGAAAAAGCAGCCAAGCAACTCTACTGGTTCCACTAGTAGGCCTATTAGTTCTGCTAGTAAAGCAAGCAAGGCTAAAGACGAAGCAAGCAAGCTTAAGATGGCAGGAGAAGACTCATCTGTGCAGAAAAAGACTTTACTTACTGATGTAAGTTTCTTCTTACCGGAAAATTTTTGATAGAAACATCACCAATATTTTTTTTTTTTGATTTAGTTGCCTACTCACCCTGTATACGAACCAACGATGGAGGAGCAAGAGCTTATGCGCAAGAACAAGATCTTTGCAAAGTGCCATGTAACCTTGACTTTCGAGGATTTGAATAGTGTCTGCAGAAGGGATCGAAAAACTCTGTCTATGTCAACACTCAAAAAGGACAGGGAAAATCGTCAGAAGAAGAGAAAGGAAACCAGCAAAGGTGTGTTTTTGGTTTTTTCTATTTCATTCCGATAATCAAACCCTGCAGTTATTTTAGGCATTGATGAGCACAAAAGCAAGAAGTTTGAATCTCGACGTAGCTCCGGCTCCAGCAAGGCATTTTCTAAAGATAGAGCCTCCAGTTCTCCAGTAGCTATTATTTCAAAGACTGGTTCATCTGGTGGTAGCAAATCAGTGGCTGCTTTGAAGAAACCTAAAAAGTTCACACCAATGGCAACGGTTAATACTTTGCCTAATTTTACTCTAAAGTTGTTTTGTAATTTAGTGCTGTGTATGCAAAGAAACAATCGATTCGGACCAGACCAACCTCCCTTCCAACACTTCATTTTGCTCTAAGGAGTGTGTGCAAAAACAAGTCAAGATTGCCATGCAGGTGGGATTTTGGTGTTATTGACTCTTATTTGAAACAATACAACTAAGTTTAGTGTGTCAGACCGGGGGAAGCTGTTATGTTGATGGATTTAAACGGAATGGTGCTCAACGAGTCTAAATCGCCCAAAATTGAGGCATTGGTAAGAGCGGTGGTTTGTATTAAAACTGATTAAAGTCAAACTTTTTAGGAAAGCTTTTTGATGCAATACCCAAATTTCCAGCCTGTCTTGAACACAAGTATGTTTATTTTCTGGGAATTGTTGTTTGAAGAAACCAAATTTTAGATAATATTGAGAAAAAAGGGTACGAAGAGGCTCCTATTAATGACATTAAATCAGAAAGGAAGCGCGTTGAAGTGAGAAAGGTGATTGAACACCATCTGCAGTTGAGGTAAAATGGTCTTTTGAAAATGTGGTTTCTATCTGAAAAAATTCAGATGCAAATCAGCCAAAGTGTTGTTCTCTTCCAAAAGAGTCAAGCAGTATGTTTTTCGTTTAACTCTAACACTGATTTTTTTTTTATTAAATTATTTTTTCAAGGATGTGCGTTGAAATCGAAGAAGAGCTTTTCCGTCTGACCAGAGAGATCAACTCAAAGTACCGGAATTGGTGCAGAGGTCTGTTACAGAAGTTAAAGGACGAGTCGAATGTAAGTTTTTGATAATATGAAAGCAAATAGGCTTATTTTCGTGTTTTTAGATGTTTTTCCGGAAAATAATTAATGGTAAATTGTCAGCATGTTTTTCATTTGCAAATACCCGTAAAACCTGTAAAACTCTTACAGAGAAGATTTCGGTAAAGAAGCTGGTAACTATGGACCCTGAGGACATGGTATCTACGTTACTGGTGACACCCGTCTCGCCTTCCAAAACGCCAACTGGCAACAAGGATCAAAGCTTAGCATCAGCTTCCAAAATTAATGTCTTAACTCCGGGCAGCATTCAGCCAGCTAAAGAGGCAACAATTGAGAGTGCTGAAAATCCAATTATGGTTGAGGATATAATAGGCAGGTATTTCTGCAATTATATTTTTTTTTAACCCTTGTTTTAGTGCCACTGAGTAGTAGTGAGAAAACTGCTGAAACTATGGATCTTGACTTGACCTCATCATTAATATCTAAACAGAATTCTGGTCGATATTCAATGGCTAAGAAAACACCGATGAGCAAGGTGGAAGTTAAGGTTTGTTTAAAAATAACTATTCTTGTACGTTTTATATCGGAATATTTCTCTAATTTAGAGTGCCATTGACAATATTCTTGACGATACAGAAAAGGATACGACGGGCCAACACAACAGGTTTGGTCTAATATATCTTCTTGGTTTAATACATCTAATATATATTGTTTCTGTTTCAGTCACTTGTACGATGTCAACTGCGAAATTTGCAAGAACAAAACCCGGTCTGAAGTTGTTCTAAAAGAGCGGGCTGAGCGAATGGAGGCTAAACTGGAGGCAAAGGTATTTTTTTATGAATGAAAATAATAGAAGGCAAACAATCTCACCGAAATAAAGCATCAAAATCAAGGCTGTAGCATAAAAAAAGACCAAGAAGGAAGAACTCATTGACCAAGATTTCCCTAAAACAGAAATTTCTCTAACGCCATAAATGGACATTAAAAAACTCCTAAACAGGAAAAGCTTCCGAGTAGGAAAAACTCTACTTGCAGGCAAACACTTTTCACTTATAAATTTGTGGTTGACTGTATTTAGCAATTATTTATCCATGAAGACTATTTAAGTTACCGTTTTTATAGAGGCAACAAGAGCAAGAAGACCTGAAGAAGAAGATTCCTCGCTTCCCCAACTTGGATGCCGCCACCAAACAAGCTATGGAGAGCAAAACACCCGGGCCTGCCTTTGTCCCAACAGCTCCTCGTTCCAGTTATAGTTCTCTCAGAAAGGATGAGGACCCAGAAGATGACTTTGAAGACGCGGGCGCTGGTTTCGATGACGATTTTGGGAGTGGAGCAGACAATCTCTCCGCAGTAAACAATGAAAACGCTTCGAATGAGTCATTTAGAGGCAGGACCCCTCCTCTTGCTGTAGATAGTTCTTCATCCTCATTCGCTTCGCCTTGGGTGGAGCAACGGTCCCGCGCCCGCCTCAAACCCACCACCTCACCGATTGTGAATAAACAATCCTCCTCCCCCACAATCGACCAGTTAAATAAGTTGCCACTTAGGGTGGAGAGCTGGAAGAAACCTGCCTTGATTCCTACTACCACCTTTCTAGAAGCCGACAATCCCTGGCTGAGGTGGGACTAACTATTTTGAGGAGGAATTATTTGAATTAATTTAAATATTTAGAAACAATCCTCGTATTTGGACTGGTTCTTTGTGCTGGGGCCGCAGGTTCGACTTTCCCTGCTCCTTGACGGCAATCAGCAACCGATTGGCTTTTAAATTGGGCAGGGAAATGCCGCCGGTGGCCAAGGTTGTGGGTAGAATTGAGCCTACAGGTGGGAATTCCTGTATTTCCTTTACCAAACTAAATAAGCATTTTTTCATGAAACTATTGCTGAATTATACTAGTTTTTATTAATTTTTAGGCGTTTGGGAGTATATCAGATCACTGCGTGACTCTTGGAGCAAACAAGTGATTGTTCTGCTGGTTGAACCGCCAACAAGTACTCTAATTTATTTTTCTCGTTGTTTTCGGTCTCAACCAACTGTATTTAGACCGAGAACACCTCATGATGTACATGGACTGTTATGAGCTGATGCGGCACGAGAACAGATATGGAGTCATTGAGTTTGCCGATCATCCCACCATCAGAGATGGTTACATTTTTGCCCTGGTAAGGCTAATTTAAAATTTTTTCCAGTCCTACAAAGAACATTTTAGGAGCCAGAAGAACCACTTCCAAGTAAAGTTTTCTGAGCAAAATTATATCGAAAGTCTTCTTGCTACTGTATTATTATTTCCCGTAGGGGATGAAGGCCCCACTTAAGAAAAAATATGGTGAAGGTAGCAATAATTGGTGATGCTTACCACATAAATTAATTCTAGCATATGGAACTTGTTCTCGAGTGATTTATGTGTGAGGTATGTATGTGTGCGCATCTAAACTTCAATCCCCAAACCTCCGTGATCCCCATAAGTTTATAATCCAGTAGAATCGAAGTTTTAACCAAAACCAGCAGAAATTACCTTAAAAATTAAATGTAAGATTTTTTCTTTTTAGAAGATTTGCATCCCCTGGAAGGACCTGGTCTGCCGGATGGAGCTGAGCAAAATTCCAATATAATCCTAGTCATCATTCGCAAGGTCGATAGACAAGAGAATCTGGTTGCTAAGACTACTGCTAAGAAGAGTGAAAGCTGGAAGAATGAGAGCTGGAGATCCTCAACAGATATTAGCACTGTGGGCATGGATGATAGACAACCATCAGAGAACCACTTCTTTGGCGGTCGCAGCACTCCAATATACAGTGAAATGAACAGTGGTGTGCAACTGGCCAACAAACAGCCCGTCCGGCAAATGTAGCCACTTCTTTATGTTCATAATAAATTTTTTTCACCCATCGAATTTTCGGGCGTTTTTTCGTACCCAGAATTCCTCAGTAATTTTTTTTCTTCTAAAAAGATTGGAATATACTTTTGAAATGTCTTTTACGGCAGTTTCGTGTAACTAGTCTCGGATTTTTGGGTAAGAACGCAGAAAAACTCATTATAATTAAATATATATATAGTTTGCAAATTTCCACTCAGCTTATTATTATTATTATTTTGTTAGCTAAACCTATAAGCAATAAGCAAATAACTATTCAAAGATCTGGGAAACGAATTCGAATCGGCTTAAACCCTTAAAATAGCAAAAATAGTTTTATTAAAAGATTTTCAGATATTTTATTAAGTCTTTAAAAGTGGTTAAATTTATCGGGAATTATCATTAAAATAAGATCAAAGTTTCATCGGCTTGATAAAACCGATAAAAATTGTGTTTTGAGAACTCTATATTTTCTAAAATACTTTGCAATTCAGTTTCATTTTTTGTACACAAATATTATTGTCACAAATTTGTAGTTTAGGCTTTTAATAATTTTTAGATAAGCTTTTTTGTTAGGCTTTTTAAAGCAGCCTACCGTATTTTCTCTAATAGAACCACACGCCCCCCCCCCCCCCCCTT
>BBSZ01007636.1:9279-19494 GCA_000981365.1 Subanguina moxae | reverse complement strand
GTGGAAAGCAATTGAACCAAATGTGCTACAGAATCTCATCGACAGCATGAATAACCGTCTTTTTCAGGTAATTAATCATTCTGGTGGTGTGACTGATTATTAAATTGTTATTGTTGTTCAAATGAATGCTTTTGATTTGATAAAAATTTGTATTTCTACATAAAAAACCAAAGGGGGTTATGATTATGACTCGTATCATTTTCAACTTTTGGGGCAAAACTTTTTTTGTGTGGGTCTAAATTTGATTTTTCCTTACGCAATTGTATTTTTTATGCCATTTGCATACAACTGTTGTAAACGATTGACTATTGGCTCCTTAAAACACCTATAACTCGTTTAAATCCGAGGGGGTTATAATTATGTCCCGCACTGTGTATATATATACTCGTCATGGGTATTGTAGAGGAGTTGGGTGCAAATAGTTAGAAAGTAGTCGTCTCTTTCTCTCTCTCTTGCTTGACTGGTCTCGCTTTCTCTGTAAATCCTCTACACAAGGACTCAACACTAATGCCCGATAAAAGACCGATAAAATTTTAAACGTAAATTTTATCAGTGTTTTATCGGTTTTGGTCCATTTTTTCTTTTTTTCCCCACCATGGTTAAAACACAGCTTTCAAAAAAATAAAAATAAAAGGGGGTAATATACTTTAGCAGCGCCAAAAACTGTTAGTGCAACCTTCCAATTGTGAACACGGAGGCGGAAGTCTCCCGACACACAAATTTGATTGAAAACACGGGTCACAAATGCAGAGCATTTGGGACAGGAGCCGTCAAAACAATGGAAGGCGCATTCATGCCTACATAAAGAGAAAAAATAATAATTAAAACATATTTGGCGACCAAAAAGACCTGAGGCAGTAGTTGATCTTGTTGAAGTCGTTGTTGGACCGCTCAATACACTCTGTGGCACAATTAACTAACACTGAACACTCGCCTAGACAGAAATGATAGGTTTATCAAAATTTGAGCAATGTTATGATCGTGCAAACACAGGGTAGGTATTTCCCCTCATCAAAGTAGGCAGACTTTTTTTTTCTTTCAAAGGTTAATTATCCAGTGGAGTTTAGCTAGACAGCAAAATGTTACACAAGTTTTAAGCAAACATGGCACTTTTCGAAAAGGAAAGATATCCATTTCTTACTACAGGGTCGGAGGTTCAACAGCCT
Source organism: Subanguina moxae (assembly GCA_000981365.1). Lineage (NCBI taxonomy): Eukaryota > Metazoa > Nematoda > Chromadorea > Rhabditida > Anguinidae > Subanguina > Subanguina moxae. Next base: position 18,328 of record BBSZ01007636.1, on the reverse strand, counting down.
CTAGGGTTTAATCTTCTTTTACCCTAGTTTTGGGCATTTTTTTCGTTTCTTATTTTTTCTAGAGAGTATGTGGCTGCTTCTCGAGTGATTTATGTCTCAGGTATGTTTGTGCGCACATCTCAACTCCAAGCCGCCGAAAATGCATCTAGAGAATGCATCTAAAAAACACCACAAGTGTCGCTTCATAAAAGAAAACAAAAACGACTGTTCACAAATGAATTTGTTTCGTAAGAGAGTTCAAGGATCCCCATTTTTGCTTGACTCCTTTCTAGAAAATTCCCTGTGATTCGTATTTCAGATTGGAATTTAGCAAAGAGAAGAGTAACCACCATCACTTTCACGTCGATTTCCAGACAACACATCCACCAACTGCTGCTTACTTGTTTGACAGAGAGGACACCGATTACATTCATCCAAACAACCAGAAGTGAAAATGCATCCATAGTCGATGTCCTAAATTTTGCAAGGCTAATCTTCAAAAAAAATTATGCCCTTTTCTCAAATAAGACCCTGTCAAGATCATTGTACAATTTTTGAGAAATGGTAGCATTATCGAAAGCCGTTTGAAGAGAAGCCATCTAAAAGCAACACACTATGTTAGATGCTGATTTAAGAACTAACAAAACAACCTGTACGCAACCTTTTTTGATGGTGCAACTCAACAAATCTCGACATTTGGCATTTAGAGCCAAAATAGTTTCAGAAAGGACCGCTTCAGAGAAATACAGTTGTTGGAGTGAAATCAACAAGAAAAATGCAGCAGTGTTTAATGTTTTCCTTCCATTAGATTTATACCCTAGACAGGTTGCTTTGGTGTCAGCTTCTGTCATGTCTCTTAAAATAAGGTTGACTTTTGCAAAGCCCCCCAAAAAATGACCAACAATTTGCTCATTGTCAAATTACTATTTTGGCCTCTTTTGTTTTAGCGAAATTGTTACTTAAAAATGGGCTTTAAGCACTGAGAAGACTTGATTTGGGGGGGGGGGGTTACAACCGAATAGCGTCTAATTTTTTTTTTCATTAAAATCTTGGATTATGCGTGAGAGGTAAGTTTGTGAATTTTTTGAAACAGTTGAAAGAGATTACTCATGAATAACCAAAAATACTTGGGAGGAAATTAAAATCGGCAAGAAACTCATGGTCAAAAATACAAGGTAAGTGTAACCTCCTTATGAAAAAAATAAAATTAATAATTTATTAAAGAATTATAGAGGGAATGCGTAAACAGAAGACATCAGAACAGCCGCAACAAAAGCAGCGCAATAGCTGCACAATTACTTTATAGATAGCAAAAAAAAGGCTCCAAGGAACGACAAAGAAAAAGAAGAATCGCCTGAGGCTCGCAGTGGCTTTGTCAAGGCACAAAAGGGTTCCATGTTTCTTTATCCACTCATCCAAAATCTCGATGAAAACTAGGAGAAGCCAAGAACTGGATTTACTACTTTTTTAAGGCTTACCTAATTGCTTTTCAATATTATACCAAAGTTGTGTACAAATGCTTCTTACAGAGAGACCCGCGATTAATTATTAAAATGATTAGCAGTCATGAAACATATACAGTTTCTGATAAAATTGTGTTTTTGGTAAAAAGAACATGGCAAAAAGAGCATATGGTGTTTCAAAAAGACAAACTGACTCTGGTGGAAGTTACAATACAGTAGTTTCGACAAACTCACCTCAACGTCACCTCAAGCTTGTATTGAAACGAGTCTGAGATTGGGTCTGAGCTGAGTTCATGATTTGAGCTTGAGTTTCAATGTGAGCTTTGGACATGCTGATTTGAAATTAAGAGACCAAAAAGCAAATTTGACGCTTCACCACTATACTCTCCCACACGAGGCAAAAACCAAGTGATTGGCGTTCAATGCTCAACAACGCTTTATTTCCCCTTTGAGCTTAATTAAGCCGCACAAAAGATTACACAACAATATGACATAGAGCTGCAAAAAAAAACTCTCTTTCGACTATTCTTCGTCAAGCTGCATATGCCTTGCATTGTCATCATCCAATTCATTGAGCGGCGAGCGAGAACGAGAAGATTGCAAACTGCCTGTTGAAGACTGGGAAGATCTTCGCAATGAAGTGTCCCTTTCTTGACGATGACGACGATAACGCCCCGGGGATATACTGGGAGAACGGCGACTTCCACGGCTTGGTGGTGAACGGCTTCGAGAATAGTGTTTGTAGTATTTACGACTAGGAGGCGATATACTTCGAGAACGGCTCCGATTATATCTGCGACTCGGAGGAGAATCTCTACGCCAACGGCCAGCTGGCGATCTTCTTCTTGACCCACCACGCCGAGAGCATCGACCGAATTTTGTTGGCACGGAAATCACTTCTTTGGCAAAGGCGGAATTCTTTGGCGGAGAGGGGAAACTGAGTGAAAACAATCTGTCCGATCGTATCCTGTTCGATGCACTCATCGGGGGAGGCACGTAACGAGCAGACGGTCCTTGATTAACAGCTTTTCCAGGATCATATCGAAGAAGGGATCTGAGAGATTCTAATTGAAAATTTTATAAAAAGTTGCCAAAGAAGACTTGCGGAATTTTAGCGAAAGAGCCAGACTTGCTTGTGGCTGGTGGCAAAGGTCCCCGTGGCACTGACGATAGGCACGTAAATGGAACCGACGCATCTTTTCCATAACCACCAACAGCTTGCTCGAGATTGTTACATGATTCCAGCCTTACTTGCTCACCGACCTCGGAAGCAACTGGGTCCAAAGTCAATCCGAGTTCTTTTTCAACATCATAGGCAGCAGCAAGATTCTAAGATTTTATGTATACATTGACAATAAAATAGTTTCTTTCATAAACTTATCTTACCAGGTCCTGAGTACATGCAAAAATTACAGCTTCAAATTTAGCTCGATCCTCCAAAAAATTCTCTGCGCCCTTCTTCAGAGTGACATACTGGTCAAACTTCTCTTGAAACTTGCGGATTATGAGAAACTTGCAGCCTTCTTTGTCGATCAAAGATCTGAAATAGAAATGTTGGCCCTGTCCCAGAATGGATACCGATTTTTGAGGTTGATCCCACCCTGTTCTTTTAGACCCTTCTAAGCATTTCTAATAAGCTAAAAAGGATATAAAAGCTATTTTCCGCTTCACTTCGTTACAGAACATTGGTTTTTGAAAAATCGACAATTTCTATATCTTGTCTTAGGGGACCAAAGTAAGCAACGCCAGGTACTACACTTAGGCATACAACTAAGCCTCAGGCTTAGGATAGGCCAGCGTAAGTTAGCCGTGAACCACTAAAACTAGGTGAGCAGGGTATACCCCGAGTCTCAGCTAACCTACGCTGGCCTACCCTAAGTCTAAGGCTTAGTTGCATGCCTATTATGTTGCACTGAAAATACCATTTATAAGGAAATACCATTTATAATAATTTATTGTTTAGCTTGGTCCCCCAAGACCAAGTATGAAAATTTTCGACTTTCAAAAAAACCGATTTTGTGTGACGAAGAGAGGCGTAAAATAACTTCTATTCTTTTCAGCTCATTAGAAATGCTTATAAAATCGGTAGCCAACATAGGATAGGGCCGAAATGGGCCTGAAATGCAGAAAATGAAATAATAATAACCTGAACACAGTAGCAACCCTTGCTGAAAACTGAAAACTCGATAGCCAGAACGGAACGGACATAATTTCTTCGTCTGTCAGACTACTCTTGTGAGATTTCAAGGTGACAAGCACATCGACTTCAGAATTCTGCTCCTCTAGTTTTTCGTTTTCCATGTTGTTTAAAATCATGAATACTAAAACGTATATTTATTTAAATTGAACAACTTATATGCAAATTATAAACACCCAATAAATTTAGAAGCAGCAAAAAAATCCCAATTCTCGTTGAGAAATGTGGGAGTGTGGTCGGTGTGATGGAATGGTTGAAAAAAATGAGCTTGTTTCATTAATAGAGGTTGCATAATTGGTAAAGACATGCGGCATAGGCACATTTCTGGTAACAAAGCGGATTCCCAAAAATACACATACACCCGCACTTTTACAACGTCAAAAATCAACATCTACATTGTAAGGACATTGAACAGTTGGCATTGATCTTTCTAATTTTGTCTGTTTCCCTACAGGTAATCACAGAAGGGATTCAGGAAAATCCCCTCGGCCGAAATTACCATAGCCAAAATCGTACCGCAGTCAAAGTCTTCTCGGGGTCAAAACGGACATAGGATAGTTGGCCATGGACAGTTGGACATGGCTCTTAAAATTTATTTTCTCTTTTTCGGTTTGTCTTGCAGAGAATCATCACAAGTTTAGGTGTGTCTCCATGCACCAACCAAAACAACTGGATATTTGCTTGGTGTGATTTTTTTTTTACTTTATTCAAATGAATATGAAAATTTTGAGAAAAAAAGCATGGGCAGCTGTAGTTTTGCCTAATATTACTGGAAGGTTAATTTTTACCGTTAAGACCCTAGAAAACAGTATTTAGGCCCTAGGAAGAAGTATTTCCCTTATTTTGTAGCTTTTGAGAACCATGGTTTGTAATGTTATTGGGTTGGTGCATAATTATCCGCGGCCTATATTGGCGCAGTTTTCTTTAGTAAAAATTGCCATCTTGCTCATTTTATTTTTATAAAAATAATCCTCTCTATTTAGTTAATAAAAATTCATGTCGAAAACCATATTTATATGCGTCATATTATGCTATACCACTTCGAGAAAGGATGGAAGACAACACAGTTATTTCGCGATCTCAACAAACTTTTTAAAATCAAGTGATACCATTTTGGAGGATAAGACAGGAAGAGGTCGGCCATCGGATTTACCACTTCAACCGCTCGTTGAAAATCTGGCAAAGGAACCAAGTTTACGACGATTTCGATGAGTTGGTGGTTGATGTCAAAGCGTGGATCGTCTCTAAGAATCCTGTCTTTTTTGCCCATGGAATCGACCGACTGCCAAGCAAATGGGAAGCAGTCCTTGAATTAGATGGTGAATACGCTTCCGAATAATGATTTAAACATGTTTTTGCCAAACATTTTTTTGTTTCTGTTGAATAAAATTTTTTGAAAAAAAAACCGCGGATAATTATGCACCAACCCAATATTATGATTTGTGTTTTTACTGCGTTTTGTTGTCTCAAAGCGCCTGGATAAAATTGTACATCATAAATTCCAGCAGTTATTGCTAAATCACTTTGAAAGAAGGCTCTTGCGTTTCTTTCTTCTCTCTGTCTCGTCCCAAAGTTTGAGGATGGTTCTTGCTTCTATTTCTGTGCTGATGTGGTCGATTGTGCCTGCTTTCGTCATCTTGCAATGTGGAAAGAAGAAAAAAGAGCCAAAAAAAAAGAGTGGACCACAAGCCGCAGAGCAGTCTAAGAAGAAGTCTATGCCACAGTCTAAGAAGACTAATGCTGAGCTGCCAACTCCTTTGACTGCAACTGGAAGTACGCCTGGGTCTGCTCTTTCTAAGCCATCTCCTATCGACTCGAAGAAGTCAAATAAGAATAAAGAGTCGCAGTGCGAGCCATCGAAAAATCCGACCAAAGATAATCAAGAATGGTCAGCAGCTCCAACTCCGCCTCCTCAGCCTGTGCAGTCAGGTAAAATGGAATCTAAGAAGGACGTCTTCAAATTGCCGGAAAAGCACGAAGAAAAAGCGGCTACGAAGAATCCGCAATATCAAACGTTAGCCGGTCTTGGTAATGATGACGTCTTCGGTCCAGCCAAAGGTGCAAACAACAAACCAGTAATCAAAGCTCCTGCCAAAGTAGAAGCCGTCGATCCAGCCAAGAACCATGGCTATGAAGTAAGTGTGTTTTTACATTTTCCTAATACTAGCCATTTAATTTGCCGATATGACTCTAGACCCTTGCCGGATTGGTAAATGACGAGCAATTTGAAAAGAAGGATGGAGATAAGAAAAATGAAATCAAAAAATTGCAAATCAAAGCTCCTGCCAAGGTTGAAGCTGTGGATCCGGAAAAAAAGCGTGGTTATGAAGTAAGTGATAGTTTCAGCGGTATTGGTAGTGCTACTTCTTCCTATTTTCAATATTGTTTTGGATTTTCAGACTCTGGCTGGTCTGGTCAATGACGAACAGTTCGAAAGGAAGGACGGTGAAAAGAAGGATGAAGTCAAAAAACCGCAGATAAAAGCCCCCACAAAAGTGGTCGCCAAAGACTATAAGGATCCCAAGTATCAGGTGACGAGTTTTTGTTAAAATAGCCCCTAATTTAGTGACCTATCAGACGTGTGGCTCTAATAGCCTAATTTCTGTCTTATTTCGCCAGTTCTCACATTGATGTCTCTAAAACAAAAAATCGCAAGATTCAGAATCTGCGGATCTTTTTAAGAAATATAATGTTTTAGCCTTGGAGGAACCATCTCTATATTTAATGATCTGTGCTTTCAGAAAGGGGCCTGTTGAAATGGGGGATGGTCTTTTTAAGGGCTATAATATGGACTTTATGGAAAGGTCCGCAGATTCTGAATCTTTGCGATTTTTTGTTTTTGGAGATGCTAATGTCAGGATTGGAAAAAAATAATAAAAATTAAGTTAAAAACAGGCGGACTTAGAGAGGGGTCAAACATTGGGAGGTCGTAAAATCGAGTGTTGACTGTTCTTCGGTCTGTTTAAAAGAGGTCTTTTAGACGCTTGCTGGACTCATGAGTTCAAATGATGTGTTCGCCAAGGAAAAGGCCGAAGAAGAGAAAAAAAAGAAGTCTGGTTCTAAAGAAAAAGATTGCTCTGCTGAAAAAGTAAAGTCTGCCGAGAAGAAGGATAAAGAAAAGTCCGGTTCCTCTAAAATAGATAAGAAGGATGGTTCTGCTGAGAATAACAAGAAGCCATCCCCTGAGTGTGACGAGGAGGAAAAGCCACCAACTAGTGCAACTGACAAGAAAAAACCCTCTGGTGGATCAGCGGAGAAGAACAAGCCTTCCGTAATGGGATCTCCGGAAAAAGAGAAGAATTCGGATGGCTCAGGAGAGAAGGATTCTGAAGTAAAGCCTAAAAAATAGTACTATCTGCCGTACGAAAAACTCATGCACGTAATGCCTTTTCTATCTGTAATATATGTTGGCTGTATATGGTGGAAGGTGTATAGCGGTGCTTTCATAATTCACATGACACCTGACATTGACACTGACTTACTAACCTGGCAGTGACATTGATATTTTGTGTTAGTGTTAATGTAATTTAAAGTGTCATCGTCGCTTTTAGTGTCAGTTTATTTCAGTGCTTGGTATTATAGTTGTGTTAGCGTTAGCACTGGCATTAGCATCATCCGTAGACAATGTTAATGCTACGGATAATGCTAACTAATTTCACGGAGAAAACGAATCCAAAAGCCATTTTTTTCAAAAAGTCGAGTTTTGCTCGAGATTTCGGCCTATTTCCGAATGGAGTCAAATGGAGGTTAATTGGAGGATGTCAAATGGCGGTTGATCCGTAGCATTAATTAGCATATCCGTAGTTATAAGAGTTGATGCTAATGGTAAAGCTAGCGTTAAAAATCAATAAGGGGACCAAGGCGAAAAAGTTAACATTGGTATTGATTTGCTAAATTTTTTTTTAGTATCATCTCGATTCTTAATTTTTTTTTGAACGGTACTTTTTTTTTTTGCCACTAATTTCTTCTTAGTGGTACTGGGGCTGATTCTTTGCTCTCCACTCATTTCTTTGCTTTTTTCTTCTTCTATGCTGACTAAAATTTTATTTGCAACCACAACTTTGATGTATGATCTATGCTACAACCGAACCACCTGGATTATCACTTGATGTGTTTTTTTTTTTCACTTTGAGGCACCAAATACTTTTTCCTGTACTAATTAGGGTATTCTAAAGAAGATTTGACAGGTGCAAATTACCGTTTTATAGGCTATTTTTTCATTTTTCAAAAAATTTGAAAGACATCCTATAAAACGGTAATTTGTACCTGTTAAACCTTCTTTGGAGTGCTTTAAATCGAAATCTGTCCGCTAATTAACGCTACACCGATATTAGTGCGTTTAAGATGCGTTTGAGGTATTTTAGAGAGCTGACGAGCAACTGACCAACTACTGTAATTTTTTCTTCCGTTCTCGCTGATCTTGGATGTCCGCTTTCTTTTGAACGATTCATAGTTCCACATTTCATTACAGACATTTTGACTAAGCAAGTAAAAAAAAGTTAAAAAAATCAAATAAAAATAAACATTTAGATCTCTTACTGATCCGGGATTACTGCTATTTACATTTAGTCCCTTAATTGAAATAAAGCAAATAACTTAAATTGCCAACACCAGTTACCATCGAAAGGCTAGTTCGAAATCTTAGGCTATCTTTTGAGTGGTGACTCGTTCAATAAGACTTCCTTGACCAAAGACAGCAAATATATTCGCCTGTTACCCTCTTTATTCAAACCGAAATATTTTGGAAATGGAAAAGATTGCTTGACAATAATGTTTCACTGCAATTCCTGCTCAGAACCATTGTTTCTGTCGGGGCAATGGGAGGGATGGTGACAGTAGTCCAATGGTACATATGTGCCGTATTTATTCAGTCGGTATCTATCCTTTTTGGTGTATGGTTTGTGTGAGTTCTTCACCAGCCAAAAGGAGTCTTCGACAGTTGCCTGAAAACAAAACATTTTTCAAGGACATTTAACAACAATGGTGTACTGCCTCTCTCGATTTTTTGGCAACTTTGCGAATTTTGCTTGTAATATTTTAGAGTGGCATCCAATCGTAGGTTGACTCTACTGTGGTGTGCAAGGTGAATCGAAAACGTTGCCACTTTGAAAATTTTCAAATTGTGATTTTTTCCCCTGTTACATTTCTGTAGTCTTTTGAGTTTGCTAATTAATATATTGGCTCATAACCAACGCCCCCAGTGTCTTCAAAACTCATATCGCTTATCTCACCGGTTGACTGTGAGGCTCTCACCTTTCACTCGCCTGAGAAGCGAGTGAGAGAAGCGTCACATCGTTTTGAAAACACTGCCCCAAATGTGTCTGCTGCTGAATACGTGTCTCTCAACTCAATCTCAACTCCAAGCCCCATCGCCCTCGTAAGCGGGAGAAAGGTATATAATTTTTTTTTT
>BBSZ01007635.1:0-14100 GCA_000981365.1 Subanguina moxae | reverse complement strand
ACTAGCAAAGCATAGGTCAAAAACACAATGCCACAAACACATTTTTTTGAATTTAGGGGTGTCGGCTTATCCAGGTTTGACTGTAGAACCACACCCCCCCCCCTAATTCAAAATCGTGTTTTTGGCGTTGTGTTTTTGACCTAAGCTCTGCCAGTGTCTTCTCGGCCTCTTGTATATCAAAATTTAGTTTAGATTCTAGGCTACGTTTTGGTATATAACATGCCCTGAAGACACTAGCAAAACATAGGTCAAAAACACAATGCCACAAACACATTTTTTTGAATTTAGGGGTGTCGGCTTATCCAGGTTTGACTGTATCGAGAGTCGACTGTAGCACAAAAACATCAAGTGTGATGTGCTAGTCGAACTTTTAGCCTGTAAAATCCCAATGTTTCGAGACCCCTGTTTCGCAAAACATGTTTCATGTTTCGCTGTTTCGCCGAAGTATGGGAAGGGCTTCAATAAATTTTCGGCTGTACACCATAATTTATGCGAAAATTTGTTACGCGATCAACTTTGTTACACCAGAACAATTTGCATATACATTGTACTCATTTACAATACTCATTTTTGAAAGGATTTCTTTATTCCAAGGTATCACAGTGGGCAAAAAGACTTCAGGAGTCCAAATTTGAAAACAGAATTTCAGGAAGAGGTTTGGTTGTTGAGATATGGTCAAAACTACGAGAAAAAAGAATAAAAGGCAAGTTTGCGGCTGGCTCAGATCATATCTCAGCAACCGAACCTCTTGTAACAAATTTCCGCTTAAATTATGGTGTACAGCCATTTATTAACGTTGCAAACATAGGGCCAAAACTCTCATGAAATGTTATTAGAGAACTAAGCTACTTGTGGATCAAAAGACTGGTTGAAAAATTGAGTGCCATTATCAACATTACCACACTTACCTATTATTACTGCACTTACTGTCTTCATTTGCAAAGATATTAATTGGAAGACATTTTTGCAGAATTATAGAGTAATATTTGAGTGGGAAAAAGTATGTGAATTGAATAAAAGAAAAGGACAAGTCTGAGAAATATGAAAATATTTTAACAATACATTTGACGCAATTTTAAAATTGGACTAGCATAAAGTAAGGGAGGAAACAGCACAAAGGCTACACTTTTTTTCTTAGACACCACGCTTTTATTTCAGAGGAACCAAATAGACATGGAATATTTAGAGGTGGTAAGAGGACGAGAGCACTAGACTCTTAATAGAAATCAAATTTATTGAAATAGCCCATTAGTGAATATAGTCGCCTCTCGATATAACGAACCCCTAAATTCAAAAAAATGTGTTTGTGGCATTGTGTTTTTGACCTATGTTTTGCTGGTGTCTTCTCGGCCTGTTATATACCAAAATTTAGCTTAGATTCTAGGCTACGTTTTGGTATATAACATGCCCAGAAGACACCAGCAAAACATAGGTCAAAAACACAATGCCAAAAACACATTTTTTTGAATTTAGGGGTTCGTTATATCGAGAGGCGACTGTATTTGGACTAATCGTACTATTTGAACAATCTCTCTTTTCTATAAGGTATTTAAACATTTATAATTATTCAACTTCGTCTTCGGTTTTCTTGAATTGACTAAGTGATCATATTTAGGATGTTCCCGTGCATCACATTGGAGGATGTAAAGTCGCTCGAGAGAAAAAATTTTAAATATCTCTGAGTTCTAATGTGAAAATTCGGTTATTTTGTCGTTGTTTGTCTTTTGTGTTGAAAATAGGCTGCAGGGTAGTGCATCTAGGTGCAACGAATAAATTTTAGTCATCAATTTTTAAATTTGCGGTTTTTTTGAGGAGATTCTTATAAAAAAAGAAAAAATAAGTACTTTTTGCTCTGTGCTTCTTCCGTTCACATTTTTAAGGGGATGAGGGACTGTATAGGGAGGGGAAGGAATAAATAAGGGGCCACTTTGTAAGGAGGACCTACTCAAGAAAAGAAGGTCTTGAACATAGCTTCCCTTACAGAGACCTATCGCATAAAGAAGCTCTGGTATGCTATTTTCATGCATCCAGAGCTATTCTCCAGTGATTTGTGTCTCAGGTATGTTTGTGTGCGCGTCTCAACTCCAAGCCCCCATAAGGAGTCGAAAATCCGCTAAACAATCTTCTTGATGAATAGGATATGAGTCATATCATATGACATACAAACAATATACAAGATATGATTACAACTATTGTTTAGAAGCCAATATTACACATTTGTTGCGTAAAGCTACTCCGATACCTTCATTGGGTACTTGAAATTTGTGAGCTCTTTCTGGATCGACGTTGTTTAACTGAGAATTGCTTGCAAGCAGAGACTTATAAGACCAGATTGCCGGATGTCTAAATTTTAAAAGTTTATAAGGTAAGCTCGCCAGAATACTTTAGAATTCTTCTATGCAAGATACTTTAGAACTTTTCTAAGTCACAGACCAAATGAAACGCACGACCAAATGAAATGTTTGCTTGTAGGTGTATTCGAAACCACGATACGACTAATTGGGCCGGGAACAAATTGGGCAAGAATAAACAAACACCTAAGCATGTTAACCTCAAAAAATTAGCCAAATAACAAGTAAAAAGACCACAAGAAGTGGATGGACATGAGAGAAAGATAATCGAGGAAATAATCCCATCGCTGCTGCGAATAGGTTTATCCGCCGTTATTCTTAAGGGATAGCTTCTTAACTTTTTCTATCCCCGGATTTTGTTATTATCACCGAATTTTATCCACTGATTATTCCTACGAACCCAGGAGAAAATTAAGGCTACAGCCCTTAATTAGGAGAACGACAAATGATTCGAAGATGGTTTGAAGCAACGATACAACGACGAAAAATAAAGAGGGTCTATGACAAAAAAGAACTGCACAAAAATTTATATTTCGACTACGCGATTTGCATATGGAGGTGAAGAAAGAATTTGTTACGTGAAACATTTTTGAATTTTTGTCTCACTTCTGTCAGCAGCTTAGTCAGATCCACCAGGCTTCGTCTCTACACCAAGAACAGGAACCGATCCATCAAAATGAAATATATCTCTACTGGCATTCTCATCTGGCGTAGTTCCAACAGTCGACAGCACAGCCGTAGTAGAAGTTTCGTCGTTAGAAGCAGTTATGTCAGAGCTATCAGTGGGACTAGAAAAATTGCCGTCACCAGAAGACATTTGTGTACTCGCGTCGCTGTAGTCATCGGAATCATTGACTAAAGATCCTGTATTATCAAGCGCTACATAAAGAAATACCGTAAAAGACGTACAGATGGTGACGTACAATACAGTACCGGTTATGCCAAGCAGAAGAGAGACAACGAGGATAGCGGCGATCACGGTGAAAAGCGTGCTCTTGTAGAATGGCTTACTTTCATCGTCCTTTTGATCAAACAAACAATATTCTTGCGGATGATCATCAGCGGAAGTCAAGGTGCGAGTACGATCAGCCATTCTGTCTGCTTTTATTCTTCGATGTTGAGAACCAAATTCAAGCTAAAAACAAGTGCAGCGAATAGAAAAGGAGTAGAATATGAGCAAAGAAGTGGTGACATATTAAGAAACTAGAGTCATATCGAAAATATCCAAAGTGCGTTAGAAAGTTTAAGAATCTACAGTCGACTCTCGTTTATAACGCCCCACTGGGGACCGGCTGAAACAGGGTGTGGCCCAGACTCTAAGCTACATTTTGGTATGCAACACACCCAAAAAAGCCACTAACAAAGCACCACAAATAGGTCTCTCGAATTTAGGAAAAGGGCGCGCTTATTAAAGAAAATAGTGCAGTTTCACCTACCTGCTTTTTCCATGAAATGCAACAAGAAACAAGTTTGGTGCTTCTACCTCAGCCACACCATCTTTTGGATTAAACCAGCTTACTTTATTATTCTCACATGGTCGTTTGACAATCAAAAATCCAGTCTAAATTTGCACGAATCAACATTTGAAAAAATTCAAAAGCTTTTACCAAAGCTGCCCAATGGGCATTGTTTCCATCTTTTTCACACGGCTCAAAGTTTTTGTCGCAGTCATAAGGCACCAAAATAAGCTGCTTTCTCTCTTTCCCAAGGGCGTCCAAAAAAGCCGAAGGACTGAGGAATGCAGTTGCTTTTGCATGCATAGCAGGGAACAAGTGGTTGGAAATTTCAGCCATCCACTTAGCTTCACAAATTTGGATGTGAATTCAGACTCTAGTTTGACGTATATAACTCTTCCCTCCCAAAAAGTTGTTTTCAAATGCGTTCTAACATTTCATTATTGGGCGACGGCCGATCCATCAAAAAGTTTAAGCCTAAGCGTAGAGAACACCACCATCTTTAACTTTATGCAGTCAACCTTCGATAACGCACTTACTCAAAAAGTTAGACCCACAGCTGGGGGGCCGTTATATTGAGTTTATCTTGACAAAAATATCAAAAAGGGCCGTTATATAGAGTGTATGTGTATGCTGAGTGTATGATGAGTGTATGCTCATAGCTAACAAAAAAAAACCGATAAAAAATATATATTTCCAACAATAGCAACCCATTTCAACGAACGAAGTTTAACGGTTAGATGAGAAGAAACTGGTGATATCTGGCTGCATTTGTTTCTTTCGGCGCTTTTCGTAGAAGTGGAGGCTGCTCAACTTCGACACTGTTGATTTCCATTACATCGATATCACTGACTTCGCTAGCGGCCGTTATATCGAGTATATGTTTTCTTAGTCGGGAGTCCCGACTCGGGACCGACTATAGGGGGCCGTTATATTGGGAGGGCCGTTATATCGGGAGTCTGGGGTGACGTTTTTTATTAGTGGGCCAACCAAACAAAGCCAAAGGGGCCGTTATATTGGGGGAGCCGTTATATCAGGGGGCCGTTATATCGAGAGTTTACTGTACTTGTTAAAACACTTTTGAAAAAATGAGGTGGGCATCTATATCAGCCTAGAGCCCGAATTCACATAGAATAATTAAACTAAGTTTTATAAACTACCAGAAAAAATTTCGCCGTTCATTGTTTTGCTCATTATTTTCGCAATTCTTATTGCTTCTTCCATCGAAACTGGACAATCTGCTTCGCACAAGGTTTTTGCTGCCGCTGTAAGGGAAGAAAATCCACAGCTGAAACATATTTGTTAGTGTGTAAAATATTCATAGCCTATTTTTACAAAATTTTGCTTTAAAAGACCGTGATTGTTACCGACAATGGCAATCGCCCAAATTCAAATGCATCCTGCACACTTCTTTTTGGTCTATCAGTATGCTCTTTAGTGTTGCTTCATAATTTTTTGAACGACAGAAAAGAGTATGCTGATACCTAAAGAAAAGTGTTTGCAAGCATTCAAATTTCAGCGATTTCCACTATCGGTAACAAATATGGTCTTTTAAATAGGCATGCTGGGTTCGTCATATGCCGTTGCCGATGCCGTTACAGCACTGATCAAAATTAGTATTTAATTTTTACGACTTTTTAACCAATTTTTTTTTTCGTTGTTGTTGAGTATTTTGGGTACGTTTGTGCGCGCATCTTAACTGGCGGGTATAATCTAGAAGAGTCACAAAATTATTAAAACTGCCTTTTTTCAAAATTTTTTCTTCAAATGCCTTTTTTCGGGAAACTTTGCCTTATCTTCTAAAATTTTGGGAAGGTAAGAAACAGGATATATGCGGAGAAAATATCTTACATCACAGAATAGAACTTAACGGTGCGCGGCTAGTTCTCCACATTTTTCTATATTTTTTTATTTAAAAATGTAAATTAAAATTCGTTGACTGAAAACAACTACCCAAGCTTCGCATAGCTTTTGTGACATTACATAAAATCTCACATCGGCCTCCCATTTTGCAGTTCAATCTCTAGCGGTTGGAAAAACAACTCTGAGGAGGGAATCATAGAAGTTTCCTCGCCACAAAAGCTTCTAAGAACACTGTCAATCCTGGACATCAACAAAGGAGTGCAGACATCCATCACACCACGAACCAACTTTTCTATTGTCAAAGCCCAAAAAAGTACACAGTTGAAAGAGGAAAACAGTTTATGGATATCCATATTGGATGCAATAATTGAGACCACTAAAGAAATAATAATAATAACGAAATAAGTGTGCAATCAAAAGAACAATTGCAATCAAAATAATTGAATTGGTTAACTGAATTCCTGGATTGCTTGGCAATCGACCACTCACAGGTTAGTTTCCACTGGCAGAACGAGAGCGCGACCCAGAGTAGCTGCGCGAGCGAGATCTTCCACGTCCTCCACCATTGGCCACTGGAGAACGACTGCGGCTTCCGGGAGAACGGCTGCGTGAGCCTCGACTGCGGGAACGACTACGTGGAGAACGTGAGCGAGAACGGCTGAAATTAGAGCAAAAGTTAGTACTTCTCCATGATTGTTGACTAAAAAACCAACCTTCGGCCACCTTGAGTATCATCGATAAGCTTGATGCGACGACCATTGATATCCTTGCCTTGGTACTTGTCCATGGCTTTCTTTAAGTCAGAGTGCGAGGCGAAGCACACAACACTGAATACAAAGAAAAAGTTAATGAAATAGAAATTTGCTAGATATATTTAAAGAAGCTTACGCAACGTTTCGCTCCTTCTTGTGAGCATCTGCATAAGTGACTGAAATATTTTTGGATTAATCATCTGGATGAACCAGCCCAATATACAGTCAACCCTCAATTTAATGATACAATTTTTTTCTTTTCAGTTTCATTTCCGGCACTTCAAGTCACTGTCACGACTTCGACCCCAAGTACGTTGCGAAATCCTGTTGGAAACTTTTTCTGCCTCTATTTTTGATACGATATTCAAAAACAGAGACAAAAAAAATTTGAGTGCAAAACCCCTCTGATTTTTCCCATTCTAGTAAAGCAGATTAAACACGGATACTTTTAGTAACATTCGAAATTGAGGGCGCCAATATCCCGAGTTTTGACAATTGAGAAAACACTAACCTTCCACATTGGCGTTTCTAATCAAGTCTTTCAAGTCCTGAAATTGAAAGTGGCATTAGTAAAGCTTCTGAATTGACATCAATAGTTGTTGTATGTGGTGTTACACACACACGTCCAACCAACCAAATTAAGTGAGAGGCCCTTCCTTCTCCTACTCCTCCGATTCTTTTATAAAAGGACTTCAGAGAGATGAGAGAATTAGAAGCACCTTTAGTTGACAACCCCTCAGAGAAAAAGAATTTATATGTTGGGCACACACAAAGCCTCCGAAAAACACTATTTTGAATGGCTTGGTGGTTGGAGCACAGTCAGAGAGGGCAAAAAAGTATTTTTGGACTTCTACTTCAATCATCTGAGAGAAAGATCATCTGACTGCTTTCCACCGACCCCCAGAAGTTAATACAACAGGCACACAGTCAGATAGAGGTCATCTATACTGCTTCTCTGCCTTCTACGCATCAATCAGAGGCGCATCAATCGCCCTTAAAAATCAGGCATAAAAGTTTTTGTCTAGTTATTCATCCACAATCAAACCCAATGCCATACTATCTGCTTTCGAAAATCTTGTAGAAAATTTCCATGTCAAAAATAGATCCGATTTTCTTAAATAGTGGCATCTATCCTCGAGTTCAATCACCCAACCTTTGCATTTTTAACCCAGTTTTGAGGTTTGCTCAGGTTGAAATTAGCTAAACTCAAAGTGAGATTGGGTTTAAAAACGGTCAGATCTCAATGAATATATGATATCCTAGAATTTTAGAAAAACATTCGATGCGGCTCAAAAATTTGGACCGTGGTCACCTGATATACTTGATCATGTCTGGAGGATGGTTTGAGAAAATTTGAGGAATGAAATTGAATTTACGAAACTCAAGTTGAGGAAACAGTTTGAGCTTCACTATGAGTAGAGACCGATTTTGTATGCCGAAAAGTTCGATGCACAGCTGGGTCCGACCGTTTTTTTACCTCAATTTTCGACATTTTTTGCCAAATTTGATGTTCATTTCTCTAAGGCAAAAAATCGTAGGGATTCTGAATTTGCGAATCATTTTTAAACAACTCAACAATTTTAACTTTAAAAAATCCAACTCTCAATTTAATCCACGATTTTAACTCTCGATTTAGTCCGTAAGATCGAGAGTTGGATTTTTTAAAGGTGAAATTGTTGAGTTGTGTAAAAACGATCAGACCCAGCTGTGGACCCAACTTTTGGTGTAAAAATCCGGTCTCTAGCTATGAGCTTTGGAAACATTGTTTCAGTTCAAGATATTCTTTTTTCAGTAGCATGTAAAGGTCCCGAACAGTATTTAAGCTATTTTAATTAAAACGTAATTCCAGGGGTAAAATTTTGTTGTCACAAATTTTAAGACAATTCCAAGCCACTTACTTGCCAGGAGCATCGTGTGCTTAAGTTCTCCACAATCATGCGGTAGCGAGTCTGCACCGGAGGACCATAGCGCGAGCTGAAAAAAATATAATTGGTAAAGCAGATAATTCAAAAAGGAAAAAAGTCGCACTTGCGGGGTCCACCACCGTCTCTGCCACCACCATAGCCGCCTCCACGACCACCATAGCCACTGCCACCATAACCACCTCCATAGCCACGGTCACCACCAGGTCTAGGTGGGGCGCGACGAGATATTTCCACTATGACACGCTCTCCACACAGCTCTCTGCCATTAAGGTCATAGACAGCGTCTTCAGCATCGCGAGCATCATCAAATTCCTACAAACCAGACTAGTAAAATAGTGCAAATAAAAAAAGTTATTTGAATACATGGTGTCCCAATAATTTTAAAGCCTCTTGTTTTGATCATAACCTTTTCCAAAGCCGTAGTTCGAAAATCCGTTTCCACACACTGACTAAGCTCACGACGAGCTGTTTAGTATATACTGTCAATTACACAAATTCTCGCTTGATCAACCAATAGTTTGGCCATTACCCCTAACCTGCGATGTTACTCCTAACCCGGGACGAACATCAGGGGGACCTAAGCAAGATCGTAATTTTGACATTAAACATCGAAAAATTCCCGACACAAGTTGGTCCAATTTGTAAGAGTACATTTTCTAAAAAGGTTTTAGAATAAAACTTACAACTAGAACAAAAAATTTAAAGTTCTAAGGACACCATGTATTTTTCGGAAAAATATTGGCTCAGAATCGCTAAATTCTCATCTTTTCGCAGCTGCATCAAAGCAGTATTGATCAGATCAAAGTGTAAAAAAGACATCATTGCCAAGTCGAAATTTTTGTATTGACTTTGAGAGAAAACCGGAAGGAAACTCACCACAAATCCGAAGCCATTTTTGAGCACCACATCACGAATTCGGCCAAAGTTGCGAAAGAAGCTCTCGACATCTCTCTCAGTGGCACGCGAAGAAAGATGGCCAATGTAGACACGGGTGCTCATTCTGCTAATTCAGGAAAAAATATCAAAGAAGCAGTAATATCTGAAAATAAAGAGCAATTAAAATTGGTTGTATTCAATAAAAGAAAAGCAGTCGACTATCACAATAAATTGAAAGTATCCTTTGACACACCAATCAAGCACCCTTTATCTTTTAAGATAGAGGTAAGCTGTTTTATCAAGCTGATAAGCCAGAAATATGATGGCTGAAACATGAAATACGATAGTTGAATATACAGTAAAAGCATTATGTTCTAAAAAATGGTGGGCCATGCACAACAACAGCAAACTTCTTTTCTTTCGAAATCACAAATGATCATCAACCGAAGTTGGGAAATGGTATTTGGCGCTATTTTGAAGTCGATTTTTTAAAGGAGCAAAAAAATTTTGGCTTTTAAATCTGTGCGACTTGTATTGGCGTCGAGTACTCAGATAGTTGGTGTAAAAAACCCTAAACGAGTATTCGGACGCTTCACGAACGAAGACATCAAGCAGACTTTTGGGTGGGATAGATAAAAAAAAGGGGGCGAAGTCAACCTGAAGGTTTTATGCCATTAGTATCAGCCAAATCACCACATGAAATTTGTAAAAACCGTGCATCATTATCCGCCTGAGTCTTCGTTAGTCCACCAAAAAGAAGACGGAATTAATGAAAAAACAAGGACTATAAAAGTGATGAATTTGTTTAAGGCTTTTTCCACGTTTGCGTCCATATATGCTCAGAGCTTTAGATCCTTTGACTGAAGACTTTAACAACACGAAAACGAGCAAGTGTGTAAGGAAATGTCAGCATACAAAAATTTTATTTCAACAGCAAAATTAACATGAAAAATCGTAAACAACAATTAAACTCCTGCCAGCAAGTTTTGGCTTAGTTTTGATCGGTTCTAATTGCTTAATGATCCCGTGCAAAGGTCCTAAATTTAACGCTTAAGAATTAGCAGAGAGAAATGAAAAAAGCAACACACGGTGTGCTAGAAAGACATCCCACACGGTGCTTTTCTCTGACTATACTTCGTTCAGCCAACGTGCAAAACTTCAGCCACGGATGGTAAGGCATATTGTCTGGCCAACGATACAAACCACAGTAGCAGAATAACTTTAGAATGGGGAGCTCATGCTCAGGCCCACGGCCATCGTGAATCTCATCTATAGTGTCCAGCAATTTTTTCCAGTCCTCACTTTCATTTTTGATGCGCCACCCAAGACAATTCAGGTTCTTAAAAAACGTTTGAATAATCGAAGTCATTACGAAAAAATAAACAGACCTTGCAAATTTTTAGCGCATTACATACGGATTCAATTGAAAGCAAGCTTTTGATTTTGAAGTACTACAGACTAACTAATAAGTATCACTTAGAGAAGCCAAATTTCGCAAATTTTACCTTAAGGTTTCCGTAAGACGTTATCCTCTCAAAAAACTTCTGCAATGAAGGCCGGCCACCACTTTCACTTTGAAAGTTTCCCCCAATACACACTGAAGTAAGTTTGGGAAGGTCGCATATCTGATCAAAGTTACTTTCAAGCACCACCACCGGTTGACTTGAATGAAAGTTAAGACTGAAGTGTTCCAACTGACGGCAATTTGCAACGATTGCTTCCAAAACCTAGGTTTTCCAAAACGTTAAACAAAACTCTAATCCGTGATCTTTACAAACCATGACAGTTTCACGTCCATCGAGACCACTCCAGACATCGAGCGCACGAAGATTGGGAAGATTAGCGAGGGAACAGGCAAAATTTACATAGATACCAACATTTTGTACATAGACGCACAAATACTTGAGGCTAAAAGTTTAAGCGATTGATGGCTGGCAAAGGGCGCCAATAGTGGCCGTTCCCGCATTTAGATAAACATTCGGAATCTTGCCGAGCAGATCCCAATAAAAACATACATACCTCTCGAAATAGAAAGAATTGTCATAAAGGTACGGCGCGGCCCAAGCAAAGATTTTGAGAGAATCCAAACGACAACCATTCTTTACAGCGTTGCTCAATATGTCAGAACAGTTTACAGTGTGATCCACGTCCAAGCACTTCAGTGATGACGGAAAATGAGCAAAGTCATACTGCGAGAAACTCTTCAGCTCACGTAACTTCAAATACTTAAGCTCTTTGCAGTTCTTTAGCATAAAAGTAAGACCTTCTTGGGAGTTTGGGCCCTAAAAAAGCGAAATTTGCAAAGTTTTATTACATTAACAGCCCACTTACCAGTAAAAAAAATTCTGCAGATACCAATTTAGGAAAACTTTCGGCAACAATCTTTAAATCCGGAGCCGAAAAGCAGCTAGGAGACAAGCTTATATGCTGAATATTTTTCAGCATTGGTAACAAAGACCACATCGGAGAAAGAAACAATGAGTGCTGAACTCTGAGCTCAACAAGAGAGTTGCCACAGCGCTTAAACAGGGATAGATACTGAAAACGCCTTGCATGAAACTGAACAATTAATTTGATACGAAAACAAGTAACCTTTGCACGAGACGTACCATGGTCTTTGTAAACCCGTACATTACGCCAACCATACTTTTTCATGCAACGGTGCCACCTTTTGTTGATCAGCTCTGCAGAAAATCTATCCTCTAGTGGAAGAATTTCGGAAATTTTTATCTGAAAGAAATGCTACAGTAAAAATTAAAAAAAAAAACTGACCAAGACATCGTCCGGAAAACGATTCATGGAAGCCTACAAACCACACAGCAGAGCTAAAAGATAATTGTAAAAGCAAGTAAACCCGATATTCCTGCTCAACAACGTGCAGAAGATCTAGTAGACTGTGATCTTGAGGAAGCGATTCAAGGCAAGTATTCAACTCAATGCTAGCTTGACTGTAATCTTTCTGATCGATCAACACCATTGCTCTGCAGAAATGAGCCTTGATATTGTTAGGCTCAAGCAGCAAAAGGTTGTCGGTATCAATTACTGCAAGTTTCAAACTGAATAAATTAGATGAAAATCAATTGAATGAAGATCAATACAAATAGTTTACTCATTCAGCATCAAATTAGCTACTGATCTTTCAAGGAGCGCTTCGGCATTGTTCGCAAAGAAGCTCTTTTTGTTCACTTCAAGACTTACTTCCTGGATATTTTCTTGACAACCTGCATCATTTGTGATGATCAAAGAATAAGGCTCCACTTCTTCAACGGCTGATTTCTTCTAAAATAAGCAATTTCCACGGTCAGAACTGACAAGATGAACATGCCGCATAAATTTCCTTGGTGCTATCCAAGAGGCAAAGAACATCCCTGTTCGCACTAAAGTTCTTATTGCAAATATCGTAGCAGATTTTCAAATTGTTTAGTGCTTGCGAAAATTCTTTTTCTTGAAACGATCGAAGAGCATCACGGTAACGAGCTATAAAGTTGGCGGCGCTTTTGGGCAAACACTTGCTTAAAATCGCGAGAGTTCTTAAAAAAATGAAAATCATCCTTCTTAAAAATTTAAACAATTACTTCTGCAAAGAAATCAGAATATTTGAAGCAATTGTAGTCGATCTTGTTACTCTTGCTGGAGAGATACCCTTTGGAACAACGCAACCTATGCTTTGCAAAATTGCCGTTGCCTTTCCACAATGATGATTTTCACACATCGAGTCAACAGCATCCTTCAGAGCTCTTTTTGGACTGAAATGTAGACAAAGAGTAATATGTTGTAAGTGATGCAAAGAAAGGAAATTAGACATACTATCCAAGATACCAATTTGACAGTGCTCGCTTTGCTTTCCATTCAGATATATCGACATTTGATGGCTCCTTTCTGCGTTCGTAGAATGTCTTGACCTTTTGCTTAATGTCATCTGCTAAGCTAATCTCAATGTTTGCGATAAATTCTTCCTTCTTTTTCTGAAAAAAACATATTTGTCTAATTTAGATTTAAACCTCAAATTCGAACCTTTTTCAAAGTACTGCCATTCGTCTGGACACTTCGCTTTCGTTTCGTCATTACTTTTATTAAGACAATATCCGTGAAAGTTTTCTCTAGAAGAATAATACTTGACTCCATCAATGTACAACATCTCGCTTTTAGCGTACAACTTTGGTAATCATTAAATTAGCAAGATTTTAAGGACACATTAATCTTTCATGAGGAGTGGTAGCCCACAAGTACATATTGCGAGTCCGACTCCCGTTGTACACATGTATTTTTCAAGAGTTGTCGGTCGGCCGATATTTTCGGCCAAGCAAGCCGTACCGAAACTGGAACTTTAGGTTGACAGAGCCCAACTGAAACCCAGAAAAATGTCGGCTTCTAGGCCGAAAAAGCCAATTCGTACCTTCCTTATTGAGCATAAGCAAGTGCGCAGCGTCTTGATTTAGCAAAAACTAAGAGGCCGCAGCGTATGAAGTTTACCCAAAAAAAAAATCATCAAAACAATAATGACTGCAGAATTTTGAATTCCTCTCGATACAACAAAAATTCAAACTGTACGACACTTTAAATTTCCGAATTTTTTCATTTTTAGTACCCAACTTTGATCCGCCGCACCCCTCTGAATGGGTCAAAAATCCACGAAACCCCGAAAACAAAAATTCAAAAAGTTTTTCCTTAAAATTTTTTTTCCGCTAGCAATGAAAATTCCGCTTCGCCCATCTGCTATCTGGCTACCGACTTTGTCACAAACGCCACCTTTACAAATAAAAAAAAGATTGCAGGAACATATTTAAAAATGTAGTGTTTCAAACAACGAAAACAGTGCTTTAGTATGGTTTGATTCGCTTAAGCTTGGTCGGTTGTTATGTATAAATGACGTGACAAC
>BBSZ01007633.1:0-11113 GCA_000981365.1 Subanguina moxae | reverse complement strand
GAGGATTGAACCACACTCTGGAAGTGATGTACCAAAACGAATAATCGTAGGAGCCCTCAATCACCAGTCGCCTCACTGTAAGCAAATCTAAAGTCGAGAAAATGGAAAAAAGATACCATAGACATGTCTGTGCACCTGTATCAATTGCTTAAATGCCTCTTTTTCTTTGGTTAGTAGTGAGTTGTAAGTGTCCATTTGATCAATCCTGAATTGTAAAGAAGTGATTTGAACGTATTTTTTATCAAAGGTACATCAAAATGACTAACATTTTTCGGGCACACTGGGAAGCATTTTTATTTGGGGAAGTGTTCAACTGCACAACTTTTGGGAAGTCAATGGCCCCAAGACTGTAGCTTGCAGCCAGCCATTCGGAAGCGTTGTCATAGGATGGATTTAATCTGAAAATGATTATGGAATGGAGATTACTTTTGGAATGAGAAAAACCAACTCTTGAGCAATCTTGGACAAGACGGGATCGTTGGCTGAGAGGCGCAAGCGCAAAAAAAAGTCTTCGTCAGAGATGCTGAAAGAAAATATATAAATGTTTGAGCAATTAAAATTTTAGCTACTTACAAAAATAGTGACTTCATGTGGTCCAGAATGGTTTCTAAATTATAAACTCATGCTAGTCTCAGACAGATACTGAGACTAAGTTGGAAACGTGTTCACAATGCAAAAAAAGACGTAGTCTCACAGTGAGACTCATACTCGCAGTCTCATTCATGCCCGATGCAATTGTAAAATAATTCTTTTTGTGTTGGCTAAAAGGGCGTACGGAATGATAATAAAAAAAACAACTCAGTGTCAGTCGTAATCTCAGTGCTGCCAAAGCCCAATTTAAGATATATCTTCAAAATTAACCCCAAGTGCATTTTATACCGTCACCTTACCTCAATTTACAGTAAAATTAAACCAAATTAGTTGAATTTAAGATACAAGATGTATCTAAAACCGTGTTTTGACTGTGTGTGCACGCGCCATAATCATGTGCAAATACAAAAAATTTACCTTTGTATTGGGACAACGGTCCTTGGGCTAAATTAAGTATTGTAAAAGAGCATTTTACTGAACGGGTTTGCTTAGTAAAACTCCAAAAGCCTAAACCTAACCCAGCCAAGTCGACTTTTACTTGGTGTGAAAATTCTTTCTTACTTTGAACCTCTTAAAATATATTTCAAAAGTAATCGAATTTTATGTCAGCACAAATATTTACAGTAGCAGGTCTTTGAACAAGTAAAAAAATTACCTCGAAGTGCACATACGACAAATTCGAAAGCTCTCTTTTCTAAAAAAATATAATAGATTGTAAAAAAATATATAAATAAGTTCATGTATGAACATATTTGGTTCTAGTTTAGAACCGGTCGTTTTTTTTTCCTTGGTTTCTGTTGCTTTAACCTTTTTAAGAATATCTAAGAAGCTAAGAGCGGTAAGAAAGCTCTTTTTCGCTCCTTTGCATCATAGAAAGTCGGTTTTTTAAGAAGTCGAAAATTTCCATACTTTGCCTTGGCAAACTCATAGTTTAGAGAGCTTTACACCACAAGAACTAACTTTTGGGCATACAAATCAACCTCAGGTAAGGTGAGCCGAGACCCAGCGTATACCCTGTTTCATTTAAGTTTAATGTTTCACCAAAAACTTAAGCCTCGCGTACAATGAGGCGACGGCGACTGGCGACTGGCGATTAGCTGTGGCTATTAGCTATGGCGATTAGCTATGGCGACTGGCGACTCATTGTACGCACAGTTCGTCGCCACAGCCAATCGCCGGTCGCCAGTCACCTCATTGTACGAGAAGGGTTACGCTTACCTACTTTAGCCCTGAGGCTTAGTTGTATACCCAAAAGATAGTTTTTGAGGTGTAAAGTTTTTTGAATTATGAGTTTACCAAGGCAAAATATGAAAATTTTGGCTTCCTAAAAAACCGACTTTTTGTGATGCAAAGAGGCGAAAAATAGCTTTCTTACCGGTTTTAACTTTTTAGAAATGCTTAAAAAAGGCTAAAACAACAGAGAAACCAAGGAAAAAACGACCGGATTCAGCAGTAGAGCCGCACGTTTGGTAATAGCTAGGCTTGTAACCTTTATTGTGCTGCTTACTAACCTAAGGCCCTTAGTAAAAAGCAACAGTCTTCATTTGAAAGATCATCTGCGTCTAGATTAAACAGCTCAGTCTCCCGTTTCTCAAAGATAGACTCCATTTTAGTATGACGGAAATTATTAACTAATAATGCAAGCGTAGCTTCAAAAGAGGTGTTAGAATCAATTTTCGGTCATCTAAAAAATGAAGAGAGTATGTAATTATTGAGGTTAAACCGTCAATAATGGGTAAAAGGACAGGCGAATGATATTTTGCATGAAAATGGGCTGGAAATTTGTATATGACTAGAATACAGACCAGTGTTTTCAAAACTGAAATTAAAACTGAAACTAAAATTTTAGTTTTAGTTTAGTATTTTAGTCAAAACACTCTAGTGATACATATTGCCATGATAAAAAAAACACCTGCACACCACAAACGGTTCGCTTAGACAGAGAACAGAAAAATATTTATACGAAGGCTGTCTGCCGAGAGCGTTCCTCCACTCCCACACACAAAAAGCTAGACAATGTTGAGGTACATATTACAGTAAACAACTAACTGTAAATTTAATAGCTCGAATGACGTTCTATTTTTACGCCGAGCGGTTGCCAGTCCCAAATAGCGTCACAACTGCGCTTCTTCGCACTTTTCCTCTTTTGACAAGGCGAATCGGCAGAGAGTGAAGGCACCTAAGGCCACCAGTAAAACAATCGAGAGCAAAAAAAGAAAACATAAAATGAAAAAGCCATTTTCCTTTGAGTCAAGAAAAACTGAGTCAAAACTAAAATTTTAGTTTCAACCAAATGAAACTAAAACTGAATTTACTTTTAGTTTAAATTTAAATCTGAATTTTGGTTTTAGTTTCATTTGGCTGAAACTGGAAAACACTGATACTGACTAAACGTTAGAAATTTTTGGTTTTTTCGGCGCAAACAACCATAATAGAGTATTTAAAAAAAACCCGCCTATCAACAGCAGAAAAAAACAAAATGCCAACCTATTTAAATAAGCGCTTTCTATTTCGTAACTGCCCTTAGAAAAAGTTTATTTCGATTTCACGCAGCTACGGTGTTTTTCTTTGCACATCAAATAAAATTCTCGCTTGTTTTCAGGTGTCAATTGAAGTAACTTATTAACCGTGTTATTTGTTGAAGGTGAAAATGAGGTAGAATTTTGACATTGTCTACTAGTAAACCCAAATAAATGTCTACCTTTAGCAATCTTCGTCTGCAGAAGCGTCTTGCGTCTGCCGTACTCAAGTGTGGTAAAGGAAAAATTTGGCTGGATCCGAATGAAGTCAACGAGATTTCCAATGCAAACTCGCGGCAAAACATTCGACGTCTGGTAAAAGATGGTTTGATCATTAGAAAGCCTGGCAAAGTTCACTCTCGATTTCGTGCGCGCAAGACACTTGAGGCTCGTCGCAAGGTGGGAAAATTCTATTGTAAAGTTATTACGAAATTTAGAATGGTTAAATATGACATGTTCTCTGTTAGTTTGTTGCTCTTAGGGCTTCAGCTTCAGCGAAGTGAAACATCGAGGATTGTGTTTTGCAATAGCTTCGGTTCACCATGTCAAATAAAATAAAATGTTCGGTGCTCTTGTACCCGTTTTGGTTCATATATTCCTTCTTCCGTTTTAGTTTCAATGAAACACTGATATTCGGGAAAAACCATATGGTCTACAACTAAATGCTACGCATAAATCAATCGTCTTAATTTCTAATACCACGGTTCTAATTATGTGGTGTTTAGGGTCGTCACATGGGATTCGGTAAGTCTCTATTTTGTCTCTTAAGGTATTTTGGGTCCTCAACATTTCAGTCGTAGTTATTTTTTAAGGTAAGCGTCATGGTACGAGAAACGCTAGAATGCCGGAGAAGGTAAAACTGATAAGGCGGTAATAATGTTAATTTGTAATTCTCAGGTTCTTTGGCTCCGTCGCATGCGTGTTCTTCGTCATCTGCTAAAACGTTATCGCGACGCTAAGAAAATTGATAAGCATCTTTACCACGATTTATATTTAAAGGCAAAGGGGTGAGCTGTGTTTATAAATATTTCGGTTTTAGACACATAAATATTTTTTTAGTAACGCTTTCAAGAACAAAAGAAATTTGATGGAGTATATATTTAAAAAGAAGTCAGAAAACACTCGCTCGAAACAACTTGCGTAAGCTTCCATTAATTCTCCCTGCTAACAAACCTCATGAAAACTAATTATTTTAGAGAACAGGCTGAGGCTCGTCGTAACAAGAACAAAGAAACCCGGAAGCGTCGTGAGGAGCGTCTTATCATTAAACGCAAAGAGCTTTTGCACAAAATATCTGAAAGCGAGAAAGAACTTAAAAAGGACGACAAATGATGATCTGTACTCTTTATTTGTGGATTTTTTTTGTTGTTTTTCCCATTGATTGTTGTCAAATAAAAAGTTTGTGTGTCATGTCACTGGCTTGTAGAGGCCTTTTCGTTCTTTTCCTCCTTAGATTCTTCTCTATCAGTGCTCTCAAGTTTTTGCTGGCTGGTTTCCTGTAATTCCTAAACTATTTTGAGGTTATTTGACATCATTATTGAGAAATAGTACACCTCATCCACTGGTTTAGTTTCATCCAGTTGTGTCATTGCTTGATTTTTTGAAGTTTCTAAAGCAAAGCAAGATTCTTCAAAATGAGGTAGGGGAAATTCTGATAGTTTGCTGATTGTTTGAGGGAGGCTGTCGTAGCCAAGCTTTTTCAGATCCTTGAACACAGTTGTCATACTTATTGTAACAATGCCGTGTGTTGATACTCGTGTGACTAAATATAAATGCATTAGTAAAAAGAAGCATTAATTTAAACCTTAAAAAAAATTCTCTTTCTAATTTCTGAGTGCTCTTTAATTTCAAACTTACCTTCTCTTCCCTCGGACATCGATACTATTCGAGGGTCTACATATTCCGCTCTTCTACCTTTAAAATAAAGTGAATATGCAAGGTTCAACATTATAAACACCCTAATATCGTATAACCTCTACTGATGCTCCCCCCCTTTTTCGTCGCGACGGTCGGTGGTCAACGCTTTTTTACGGCTCAACAACCCGACAATTGGGAAGTGACACCATACCTAAAAATATAGCCCTGAATTTCAGCTAAATTTTGAGCATGATGTTAGTAACCAATTTTCGGATGGTTGAGCCGTAAAAAATGGTTGACCACCGGCAGTCGTGACGAAAGAGGGGGGGGGCATTAATAGAGGTCATATGGTAAATTTTTGTCGTGATTTCTTGAATTCGAGATTTTTGATACAATTTTTTTAAGATGGGATACTAGGCAAAAAAAATGATACCAAAATTGTTATTATACCAAAACTGTTATGAAAATATCTTGTTCTTTAAAATAAATATATTGTTCTCTCCTCTGAGATGTGTCTGCTTTTTGTACACCACTGTACTTTAAAATGCCGATGATTTGTTTTTGTTTGCTTTGTTTTGAATATAATGTTATTGGCATGTTTGATGACATTCTTTTGCCTAGTGTTTCCTCTTTCAATCAATAATAATAATGCGTCGAAAAAACTCGAATTAAAAGAGTTAGGGCAAAAATACATTAGGGCGTTTATAATTCTAAACCGTGTGCATTAAGTAGATGTCATCATCATCAACTAGTAAAAAGTTAACTTTTACCGGTAAAAAACCCTATTATCTTTTGAATTTCGGTCTAAAATAGATTGATATACTTTAATTAAAAAAAAAAAAAAGAGTTGGATTTTTACTTACAGAGGCTTGAGGCGCAAATATGGGTACTTGACGTATTATCCTACAATTTGCTTGTTGTGTGTCTTGCGTTATTCCAGTTTACCTTCCAGGTGTTGAGGGAATATAGGTTGATCCATAGCCTCTAATCACAGCATCGTTCCCGAATTTATCCATTCCATAGCAACTGAGCACTATTTGTGGCCCTAATAGTTTTTTTTTGTAAAAAACGTTCTTGCCCAACTTATCTTGCTAACATCTAAAGGGGTTTGATGAAGTGAAAGTTGCTTCGAGGGGTGTATTCAAAACTATATTTTGTGAGTGGGAGCCCCGTTGGCAAGTGGAACTCATTCCTTCCACGAGGCCACTAACTTGTTGCCAGTCAGGTCCAAATGCGTAGAAATATTTGCAATACATGTTATCCACAGAATGAAACTAAAATATGTTTAACGTTTAGTGACTAGTTATTATGGATTACCTCAGCTGTCTCTATTTGTCCGGTTATTAATAGAGAGAATACTGATTTTCTACCATTTCCCAGAGATGTAGATGCCATTTTGACTCACATGTTCAAACTCTCGGGACTATTAAAGAATTTTTTTTTGGGATTTGTATAAAACATGTAGTTTCACTCTGCTGTGGTGGGGCTATGATCTGAATATTAGTGCTTAATAATAATGACCAAGTCTAAATCTGGCGGTTATCGCGTTGTCATAATAAGTTTCCATGGAAACTGGCTGTCTTTTGGCTTTATCTGACCCTGTCTGTGCTACCATTCTAAGACTTTAATTATTAAACGGAGCAATAAAGCAAGCACATGATTAGGCGAATGAGATCTGATATGATAATAAGGCTGATATTTTTTTGTCCGTAGAATAAATTTTTCTGCTTGAAGGTTTGCCAAACTTCGTTCTTTTTTTCTTAAATCTCTAACTGTGTCGTTTATTGAAATCAAAATGTTCTCCAGAAGGAATTTTTTCCGGAGGGAAAATTCTTAGCTTTTTAATGAGTTAAAAAACAAAGCAGTCAAAGTTTGATGAAAAAAATAGCAGCCATGATAATAATATATTTGGACATACAATCTTTATGTTAAGACTCAAAAAAGTAAGCATTATGCATGCGATAAAGACTATCTATTGGATTGACTGACAAGTTTTCTCTTTCCCCCAAAATGCTTTTGGTGTTTGCATAGGTGTGGATTTGTGCTAAATTGGAGTCCAGATTTGCTATGGCTGAGAAGCGACTAATATTAGTAATGATAGATGACGACCTATCACTACCCATTTCCTCTTCCATGTCGAAACCGTTTGTTTCTGAAAAAATCAAAGATGAGGTTTACTTATGGATTATTATATTATTATTTAAAGATTTTTAATCCACCAGACGAATCCGACTTCATAGAGCCCATGGGAGACTTCATTTCATCGTCTACAGCAGATTTTCCATCCGAATCTGTAGACACTGTGATAGACCTTGACACCATAGAAGCACTTGATGAATGTTGTTTGTCCACGTCTATCTTTCGGTGCTCTTTTTTCATCTAAACCCGTATTAAGGTTTTTGAGCATAGGGGTGTTTCCATTTTTTTGTAACAGTCCACCAATTCAAACATCTTGTTTTGGCTTGGTCGAGCACTTGTAAAAATGTTGTTTTTTCATTTTTTAATTTTGAAGCGCTTTGCGGATTCTATGTTAAAAATTGCCACAAAAAACAAATGTATTGCACCTAGAAGTCTGCTCGGTATCTTTGCTGCCTCCACCTATTTTTTTAGCCCATTTTGCAAAGTGCCGGTAACAGGAAAAAGAATATGCGTTGTGCTGTTATCATTGAAAAAACCCATGTTCGTTTTAGGTGTTCCTTAAGGACAAATGACCAATCCAATTTTGATAATCTCAGTCCACTTTTTGATTCAATATATATGGTTATTCTTTCGAGTTTGCTCTCCAATCTATAAAAATTGGCCAAATAATGCAATACAAACTTTATCAGTCTTCTAAAATATTCGAAAACTTCTAAAAACTTATAGATTGCCTGACCTGCCAACTTTTATAAGTCAGCGAGTAAAACTAAGAAGAGTAACCTCACTCAAAATCGAAAAAGAGAATGAGGTTAAGCCTAACATCAAATTATTCACCTTTTATTAAGCAACACTTAAGACGCATATGGATTTTTGCTTCTTCCGTAAAAAATTTAAAAACTCATATTCTGTTCCCAACCCATTACTTCTTTCTGTCTATAAATTAATGTTTACTGCCGGCAAATTTCTTTGATATGTTCTTTGTTTCGTTGGTCTTTCCATTCTAACAATTTTTTAAATATGTCTTCTTTTGTGTCCCTCCTTTTTCAAATGAGCTGTCAATTGGCTTTAATATGGTGTATATGGTATATAACGAACTCTTCAAGTTTTACAAAAACAGGTTTGCTATCGGAACGCAGAGCTAAATAGCAAACTTACTTTCGCTCTTTGGTTTTGGAACCAAACTTGCACCACTCTCACACCTTAATTTTGAAGTCGTTATTCTTTTAGTTCTTTAAAATAAATTACTTAGTCCAGTGTCCTTTGCCAATTGCTCTCGCACCTGCAATTATTTTTCGTGTTAAGCTTAACTAATATTTTATGATTCAAACAGATACGAGGACTGAGTTGAAAAGTATGCAGAATTCCAAAAAAAGGCAGTCGCATTCTCAAATCTGCACTCCCCCCCCATTATTACTAGAGCTGTCTAAAGCTGAATGTGGTCCTTTTTAGTGACCAGAAACCCCCACACATGTTAAAAACCCGGATAAATTGTGGCGCAAAAGTTTTTACTAATTGTACTGAATAGATAAAATGTCAAGATTTTTTGCTCGATTTTACTAAAAATTGAACAAATTTTTTTAGATCAGTTGTTTTCGTGGATTTCCGATCATTTATTCCTTTATTTGCACATGTAAGCCCTTTTCGTTGGTTAGTGATCTTACGAATTTCACTTATAATTTTCACTTATAATTAGATCTTATATATTGAGCTCGCAAAAAGTGCCAGTTCACGCCGGACCTACAACGATAAAAGTTCAAAATGAGAAGAAGAATAAGAAAACATGCAGAATGGACTAAAAATGAAAATTATATGATTCCTTTTTTATTTGTAACTGGTGGTCCAAAAGTTCGTGGACAAACTTCAAAAAAATGTGTTTGTGGCATTGTGTTTTTGGCCTATGTTATGCTAGTGTCTTCTGGGCATTTTATGTACCAAAATGTAGCCTAAATTATAAGCTACATTTTGGTATGCAGCATGACCAGGAAGACACCAGCAGAACATAGGCCAAAAACACAATGCCACAAAGACATTTTTTTGAAGTTTGTGCACGAACTTTTGGACCACCGGTTAATTTTCATGTAACTCTGAAATCTATCCTTTTCTCCCCTAATTCTCATTCTCATTTTTGAAAACACTGCCTGCACCTGAAAAAGTTTTAAAACCTACCTCGGAAAAAGAAGACGCCGCAGAAACCCGTTCTTTGATTTTTCCTTTTGAAGAAATCTTGCGAATCCACAAAACTCAAAATGCACAACTCTAATTATTACCTTCCTACTGGGTTTTGGTCCTCTGTCAAATGCATATTTGAAAGCCTTTCTCTGTTGTGCATTTAAAATTGTTCTTGGTCTTTTTGGGATTTTCTTTGAAGAAGAGCCATGATGAGAGTGGTGATTGTGATGTTCTGAATGAAGAATTGGGTTGTGGTGCTGGAGTCTGTGTTCCAATTCATATCTTGGAATGTTTGACATTTGACTAGTGGATGAGATAGTGCTATGATAGGAGAGCTCTAAAATTTAATATTCGCATGTTAACTTCTCATTATCCGTTCTAATAAATTTATTCAGCTGAAAAAAATTAATGTTCTATTATTTTGAGAAGTTCATTAAAAGAAGTTTAAAATGCCCTCTTTCTCAATGCGAGTGCTGAATTTGTTACAGGTCTGAGTTTGATTCAATAATTATGCAGTTCCCTTTGTGAAATATTTGTCTTTCATATTTGCAGGGATGCGGAAAATCTCTACTCATGCCGAAGTCCGTCAATTGCACATCAGCAGCCAATTTTAGAATCAATTCCTTCCTTAAGCTTAAATGCAAATACTGCTACTTTGCCTACGTCGGTTAGTCGATTTCTTTTGTTTGCGTCTTCGTTTACATCTTTGTGATATTAATTTAGGTGGCCGCTATGTGGTGATGTGTCGTAAAGTGCCGAGACATAAAGAAATGGAGCCTTTGAAGGGAAAGTTCGTATGGTAATCGGTCAATAACGCATGCTAGTTCTCTAGTTATTGTTCACGAATCAGATCGTATGTCTATAGAGTAAATAAAGACTGCATCTTTACTGATTCCTTCATTTCCAATTTATTTTTGCTTAGTGGAAGAGCAAAAGACCTGACCTGTGTCGTTATTTCTCGCTACTAAGTAGCGTTGATGACTATTTGTGAGGATGTGGTTTGCATCACGCTGGCATATTATTTGATTATCGATCTAAAAATTGGCGCTGGAAAATAATTTTGTGACAGCTTTGCGTGCATCTTGACTTACCATCACGTACTTTTGCCCTAGATGTGCATTTTTGAGGTGGTAATAGGTGTTTTAGCTTTTTTAACTTACCTTTTTTGAGTAATTGGGTACAGTACGAGCATTGAAAACAGTCTGCATGATAAATATTCTGGTAGCACCGAAGAACAAAATCTGTCGGTTGGAAGGTTAGACCACACTGGCCACATTTGGTAGCAAAAAACCTTAAATTTGAATCGAGTTGTCGGGATGAAAACATTTAAAAGTTAGGCGTATGGACGTTTCGCAAATATTTGCAAATGCAAATATTTGCGAAACGTTTCGCAAATTTTTGCATTTTTAAATTTTATAAATTTTGCCTTGGTCCCCCAAGCTCTTTTTTTTACAATTTTTTTTTCTTATAATGTCTTTTAAACAGCTCCTTTTTGATTTTTTGTCTCTCACATTGATGCAAGCCACACACACACTTTTGAGAATAAGCCTTTAGGTTTTGTGTAGGCCAGCAAAGGTTAGAAGTTAACCAGCGTACATTTTGCTTCCTTTAGGTTTAGTAGTTCATGCAATATTTCACACCAATACTTTTTTTGTCATTCGTTTTTTTTTTTCATTACTATATTTTTGTTTATATGGTTCATTGCACTAGATATTATTTTACGAGGGGACAAGTAAGGGGCCACTTTCTAAGGAGGGCTCAATCAAAAAAAAAAAGATCTTAAACATAGTTTTGTTAACTGGGGCCTACTGCATAGAGAAACTCTGGTATGCATACAT
>BBSZ01007631.1:0-31128 GCA_000981365.1 Subanguina moxae | reverse complement strand
GAAGTGCACCCCCCTTGAAGTGCACCCCCCTTGAAGTGCACCCCCCTGCTAGAGGGGGGTGCACTCCAGGGGGGGTGCACTTAGGGGGGTGCACTTCAAGGGGGGTGCACTTCATATCCTGTCGATAACGAGGGAGCGGATTCGAACTAGCGACTGCGTCAATTGTTCTAACGAAAAAGTATGTAGCAAAACCACTGGACCATGCATGCTACTTGTAACGCATGTAACACCGTTTCTCATATCAGATGTTATACGAGACGACATATAACAATAACATTTGAAGTGCGTAGACTGTGCGCTGAGATGAGAGGTGGTTTGCCTTTTTCTGTCTGGAAGATGGATGAAATGTGTTAGCCGCTAGACCGATTATTACGGTTTTATTGTTGCAAAGTCGCCCTGCCCACCACTAAACGAGGCTTTATCTGAATCGGCAATCAGACCTCTTTGCCTCTATTTTTCTTTCTTCCACTCATTAGTGGACCTTTTCCATCTTTTCTTTCTCTTTAATACTTCGTCAATTTTTTGGCAAACAGCTCAAGGTTACTCAACTAGATTGCATCTTTTTGCATGAGCTTTTTTGTTATTCTTGAGCCAAGCCATCATTTATTTATTTATTTCTTTGTTTATTGCACGTTTGATTTCAACTGTATGCGAATAACTTTTCGGAAAAAAATTCTTCGACCAAATTTTGTCCCGCCTGTTATCCAAAAACCTCAAAATTCCGTTCTTTCTTTTTTTTTCCAAAATAATTCAGCAAAACACGAGATCAATGATAAGAGTAATAACATGGGGTAGCAGCTCTAATTTTTGGCATCCGCATAGCTTTGTTCCACACTTTGCTCCTCCACTTTTTTTTATGCCAAAAAAAAATTATTTAAGAGGGTTTGAGGGCTGTATAAGGAAGGGGAAGGGACAAGTAAGGGGTCACTTTCTGAGGAGGGCCCACTCAGGTAAAGAGAAGATCTTGAGCATAGTCGAGTAAGATTCTGGAGAAATAAATGCATTTAGAGGTACTTTTTGCCATATTTCAGTTAGAAAAACATGGGAGAAGGTTATAAACCGAGGGGGAGGGTGAGGGAGTGGGTATAACCAAGTGGCTCAGAAAATGGCGGGAGGTTATATCCTAGTCGCATCTAAACCTATTTTTAACACCATTGCACGAACTTGTAATCATCGGATCATGATTATCCTAAAAATGTGTCCTCTTTATAACCTTCTCCAAAAAAAAATAGGTGAGAATCCCACCCTGGGAAGGGTAGTAATCAAAAAGAGGAGCTGAAATAAAATATTAATTTAGTGCCTTCTCCATTAATATTCACTGGAAACAGGCATGCAACAAAGCGGCTTCTCCGCCCCCATTTTATATGGTTGTCGGTGGTGGTTATGGGAGCTGATGGGCAAGAAATTTAATTCAACAATATAAATTAAATAAATCACCATCCATTTCTCGCGATCGTCATCTTCCAGCCTCGGTGTATTTCTGCAAGAACCCCAAATACTTCGGTGCAAAAGGCTACCGGAACAATTAATTGGTGACTGGAGAGAAGAGAAAGAGATTTCCCAACTCTATGTTCACTATTTCACAACTCTCCAAAACATTTTTTCCCACACACGATAAGCTGGGAGACACCTGGGAAAAATCACCAAATGAGTTATTTTCTTCAAATACTTCTCAATTCCATTCTCGACCTGTTCTATCAGCTGCTACGCTCGCGCTTTTTTTTTTTAAGAAACGTTTTTAGTAGCATCTACGACATCAGGTTCTGCTTGATAAACCTGACTTGCGAAACTTTATCGCCCTTCATCCCGAATGAGGGATGTGATGGAATTTCACTCCATTTCCATCTACCGTAAATGTTCTAATAGAGCCCCCTCCCCTAATTCAAAATCGTGTTTTTGGCATTGTGTTTTTGACCCACTTTTTTCAGGTGTTTCTCAGGTAACTTACTACTTAACTTGTAGCTTATTGTCTTAGCTACAATTTGGGTGGTAAGCTGCCTGAGAGTAGTCTGGAAAAAGTGGGCCAAAAACACAATGCCAAAAACACGATTTTGAATTGGAGGGAAGGGGGTATTAGAGCCCCCCGCCAAATTAGTCATTTATCCCGTCAAATTGCTTAAACTTGATTATCTAGGCTGTTTTGCAACAATTTTTTCTAATTTTTTTTTCCAGTATGTAACCCTGGATCTGCTCTTTCTAATGCAGTATCAGTTGACTCAATGTTGCTGGAAGAAGTTAGTGAAAAAGATATTTTACTGGGTGATCTTTTGCTCCATTCAAATACCTTTTTATCCTGCTTTTTTCAGCAACCTTGAGTATACTAATACTGCATTAGAAAGAGCAGATCCAGCGCTACACATTGCAAAAAAAATTAGAAAAACTTGTTGCAAAACAGCCGAGATAATCAAGTTTAAGCAATTTGACGGGATAAATGAGTGATTTGACGGGGGATTTCAATTTGAGCCATCGGACATATAACCGCTTTTTGTAACTCAACTACAGTATGTGTAATAAACCTACCCATTTCCAGTCAGAAGAGTGTAGAAAAGGGATTCTTCGCCTAACTGATTGGCATAGCTTTGTGCCTGCACCCTGCCAACAATGGCTTCTGATGGATCCAGCTCAAACACGTACTCCTGCTCTATAAACTCTGGGCCCGTGACCAGAGAGGGGTAGACATGGATGTGCACAGTAATTACCTTCAAATTCGGAGCTATCCATTTGGGTTGACCGTATACAAACACACCTGTTGATTACTGTCGACCACTCTAAGGGTGTATTCGGGTTGGTGGAGCATTCCATTCACAATCAACTTAGCATCGGATAGTTGAAAGGGCTGTTTATTGGGCTCCTCCTCCACCAGTTTGTAGGTACTATTGCCTTGGAATTGAAGTATTTGCTTTCCTTTAGGACAATTTGAAGGTAACTAAACAAAGTGAACATTCCGACATATAGATAACTTACAGTTTACTTGTATGAAGCATAAGTGCTCTGCTTCTTGCTTCACTACTGTAGATACTGAGCTTGAATTATTGGAAATCAGCAAAACTGCACTGGCATTCCTCTCCGGTCTTTCAACTTGAGCAGCCTACAATATTGCATATAATTAACAACACCTACAGGCTGGGCCTAGTATTCCGACCGACTTTGTAACGGAGTAACCTTTTCATTTTCAAAGATCGTAGTGAGGTTAGAATTACAGTCAAATGGCTTGACTTAAGCCTCGTATAGGGTATCCACTGGAGACCGAACCTAGCGGTACCTCGTCATGACTAGTGCCTGAGACATAAATCACTTGAGAAGAAGCTCTAAATGCAGGAAAATGGCATGCATTCCTCATGCGGTGTGTCACT
Source organism: Subanguina moxae (assembly GCA_000981365.1). NCBI lineage: Eukaryota > Metazoa > Nematoda > Chromadorea > Rhabditida > Anguinidae > Subanguina > Subanguina moxae. The sequence continues at coordinate 27,775 of BBSZ01007631.1, read as the reverse complement.
GCAGGGGAAACTATGTTCAAGATCTTCTTTTTTTACTACAGAGTGGTCCCTGTTTACAAAGTGGCCCCTTGTTCCTTCCCCTCCCAACACAGCCTCAAACCTTTTAAAACATTTTTTTTTTGTTTTTTTGGCATAAAATATACTTAAAAATGCTTTTTATCGATTTTGGAGGGAGGTATATCCTGGTAGTGCCGAATACCGTATTCACTCTAACAGAACCACACCCCCCCCCCTAATTCAAAATCGTGTTTTTGGCATTGTGTTTTTGGCCTACTTTTTCCAAACAAGTCTTAGACAAGTTACCACCAGTGTTTTCAAAAATGACTTGTCATTTAGCTAAAATGACTGAAATGAGTTGTCATTTTGACAATGACTCTAAATGACAGTGACAAGTCAAGTCATTTTGCCAGATGACTGAAATGACAATGACAAGTGAACTCATTTCAAGTCATTGTTGGAATGACAAGTCATTTCGCCAAATGACTGAAATGACAAGTGAACTCATTTTCAGTCATTGTCAAAATGACAAGTCATTTCAGTCATTTCGTCAAAATAACAAGTCAATTTGACTGGAATGACTGGGACGTTAGAGAAGACATCTTAAAAAATAATAAAAGTTAAGTCTATCGGATAAAAATCATATTGAGTCAACAAAATGATCGATATATATTTGAGTCATTCCAGTCATTTGAGTCATTCCAATCAAAATGACTTGTCATTTAGCTAAAATGACTGAAATGACTTGTCATTTTGACAATGACTTAAAATGACTTGACTTGTCACTGTCATTTCAGTCATTTATCAGAATGACTTGACTTGTCATTTTATTTAAAATGACAATGACAAGTCAAGTCATTGTCATCGATGACTGTCATTAAAGTCTGATGACAAGTCATTTTTGAAAACACTGGTTACCACCCAATTTATAGCTAAAACAATAAGCTACAATTTGAATGGTAACTTGCATGAGAGTTGTCTCCAAAAAATAGGTTCAAAACTGAATGCCAAAAACACGATTTTGAATTAGGGGGTGTGGTTTTATTAAAGAAAATACGGTATTTAATGAAAAGTTTGAAATACGGTAAGCAGTATCTTGACTATCCAGATTCGACTGTCTTGCAATTAAACACTGAGGATGGTCGCGAGGGTGTCACTAAGTCAATTTAGACTTTTAACAAATGATCCGCTTACGTGCACAACCAAAGTGGCAGATCGGGGCAGAGAGGAGGTCATTCCTGAATACCATACCACTCCTGTCTTCTCTTCTATGTAAAACTGCCGGCTGTCGTCTAAAAACACAACTCATTTCACTAAAAAATACCCCCTAAAAATATTCATTAATTTACCTCCAGACAGAGAGTAGACAACTGGGTGGTGGAAAGTGTCGGAGTCTCTGGCCAAAATTTGCTGCGGGTAGACTTGGACAATGGAGTGCTAAAATAAGACATATTCCAACTTGATCAAAAGTCAATGACTAGAGCAACCTGAACAGAGTTGGCAGTGTAGATTTGGTGCTCGAAGTATGGATTCAAGTCGTCCACATCCACCACATTTACATGTATCCTCGTTTCAGACTTCAGAGTCGGATTTCCACTGTAAATGCAGTGATTAGCTAGCCTTTAGACGTCAGCTCGCTACTTTAGTCTATGCGAACCATATTTAGCAAATTTAAAAAATTATTTTTGACTAAAACATTGACTTTCACCGCGCGAGACCAAGGTAAGCCGAATATGGTGTGTACCTGGATTGGTATTTTTTAGACCCCAAATACTACTACTACACTCAGGCATACTACGCCCTAGGGTAGGCTAGCATAGGTTAGCCCAGACCCAGTGTATACCCTGTTTCACCTAAGCTTTTTGGTTCATGGCTACCGTATTTTCTCTAATAGAAGGCCCCTCCCCTATTCAAAATCATGTTTTTGGCATTGTGTTTTTGACCCATTTTTTCCGGACGACTCTTAGGCAAGTCACCATAAACTAGGGTTTCGGTAAGATCAGCACCTGTCCATAGCCTGTACATCCACCAAAAATGACTGAATGCTCTCAAAGTCGACTCTACTGTTGACCACTAGTTGAGGTATATGTGGGTCTGGAATGGCTAGAAATGGCTGCTGAGACCCTTTTTGAGTGAGGAGTGAGTAGGTGATGAAGTTGTTGGGGCCATTCTGATCCTTGTCTACAGCTTTGAAGTCCACAGCTACAGCTGTTCCAATGGGCAGTTCCTCAGGCAGATCAATGAAAAATTCGGTTTGTGAGAATTGGGGGGCATTGTCATTGACATCGCTGACTTTAGAGAGGTAAATGTGGTTGGATTTTCTTGGACTTCATAAAATACCTGTTACAAAAGTCGTGATGTTGACCTAAATGCAACGCTTGACAACAATCATCGCAAAATTAGGAACATATACAGTCAACCCACGATTTAACGATCCCTTTAGGGACTGACTCGAGGAGGTCGGTAAACCAAGGGGTCGTTAAATCGAAGTGTTTTGACCAAGAAATCTTTCGATGTGTCGTTAAATGGAGGGTTTTCGTAAAGACCAATCAATTTTTCACATACAAACAACAAAGGACTTATTGTTTTTGACGAATGATGAAAAATAGCTGGATCAGAAGTTTTTATTCAATGTGTTGACGAAAAGTTCTCAATACAAGTTGCGTCTTCAATCGACTGACTGCTGGCTCCTCAATTTCCACTTCTTCTAGATCCACGGCATCACTCTCTTCTTGTTCCTCTTCATCAAAGTGTTCTCCAACTATTTCAACCAGACAAATACTCCTACTAAAAAAAAAATCTTACTCAAATACTTTTACTCCTGCTTTCTTCACCTCCATATCGACCACTGGCTTCTTTTTTGGAGTGGTTATAGGCGGTACGCGACGTTTGACCCTATAGCCCTTTGACCCTAAGCCGCTTGACCCTAAGGCCTTTTGACCCTGAAAATTTGCAATTTTTGCATTTTGAATTTCCTGGAATTTCCTTTTAGCCGAACGAATTTGAGTTGTTGATGCAGTATGTCTTAATTTTTTAGAAATCTGTTATTAAAATTTTCAAACCTTCTCCTTGTACTCATCCTGCTTCCAAAACTGATAACTGCCATGCGTTATTATCTCTTCGTTTTTCTTCGAAATCACTGCACCCTGAAACGTGAAGTTATATGTGAAACACATTCCTACATCCAAATAATTGATCACCTGTCTATGGATTCGCTCGGCCTGCTCTGCGACTACATGATTGGCTTGATCATTGGCTTGCTCCGCCAAGATTCGTTCGAGTTCATCAAAATCGATGTTTAGTGCCATCTAAATATCAACATTGCAATCAAAAAGCATCAGTACACAGCAGAGCAAGTATCTCAAAGCAAGTATTGAATGACCGAAAAAAATTCAACGACCGTCGCAAATGTGTGCTCAATGAAATGACAGCGATATATGTAAGCAAAAAACCTTGAATTCAAAAAATAGAGTAGATAAAGGACGGATTCAAAATGCAAAAATTGCAAATTTTTAGGGTCAAAAGGCCTTAGGGTCATACGTCCGTGGCCCGGTTATAGGATATTACTAAAATTAAATTAAAGATATCATAAGAGTATCAAAAGTTAAGGATGAAAAAGTAAAATAATAGTCTCAGCCAGATAATAATCGCAAAATCAGCTAGGGGTCATTAAATCGAGTGGTCATTTTGACGTATTTTCCTATAAAACCAACCAAATTGGCTTTAGGGAAGTCGTTAAATCGAGAGTTGACTGTGGACACAAACTTGTGGTCGTTTCTCTTTGCCGATCGGAGTACATTCCACCACAACTTCAAATTTTTTCGTTCCCTAAAGTAACGGAACATGAAATGTGCAAGGATTGCTACCAAAATGGCTCTATGCAATATACTCCAGGCGCCCTCCCCCAATATTTTTTTTTCAAAAGTAGGTTTCAACTAGGGCTTTATGATGGTCATTTATTAGCATATAACCTCCCCAAAAAATAGGTAACAAAATAGTAAGGAACGGTCAAAAAAAGCTGACAAGGGACACTCCCTCACTGTCCAATCATTCGTAAAAGAAAACTATATTTTATTGGGTTGCTGCCTACCGTATTTTCTCCAATAAGGACCCACTCCCTTTGATTTAAAATCGTGTTCTTGGCATTCTGTTTTTGACTCATCTTTTCCATATGACTCTCGGGCTATTTACCAACCAAATTGAAGCTGAGAAAATAAGCTAAATTTTGGTTGGTAAATCGCCTGAGAGTCATCTGGAAAAGTTGAGTCAAAAACAGAATGCCAAGGACACGATTTTAAATCAAAAAATGTGGAACCTTATTAGAGAAAATACGGTAATTATCCGCGGTTTTTTTTTTACCAAAAAAATGTGTTTGTGGCATTTTGCTTTTGACCTATGTTCTGCTGGTGTCTTTTGGGCATGCTATACAGTCAAGTCTCGATTTAGTGTATATTTTTTCTGGTCCCCAGCGCCTACACTAAATTGAGACTCGACTGTATACCAAAGTGTAGCCTATATTATAAGCTGCATTTTGATATATAACATGCCCAAAAGACACCAGTCAATAAGCAAGATTTCATTTCAAAGTCAGGCAGCTGATATACAGCCACTTATAAATTTTCCAACATTTTAGTAGCAAGCCAAGTGCAAATTCGTAAAAAGAGTATTTAAAGATTAAATTAGTAGATATACCCACACTGTCTCTATCAATAGCCTTATTTAGCATCAACTTTTTGTGAAGTGTATCGAGTGAGGCGAATTCACAACCCTCAACTATCCGTAAAGCAATATCACCAGTGCCGTTCTCACCAGTTTTGCCCAGCAATGGAAGGGTAGTCAGCTGAGAACCTGAGCAAAAAGTTTTTTTAGTTTCTACCAGTGTTTCCAATTCTAAAATCCACAACTACACTGACTTAACAGTACCTGAAAACCCTAGTTAGAGATACACTTATATAATAGTTTAAAAAGGCGTGCTAGTGGTCGATAGAAGCAATTTGTGAATTTTAAAGAAGGTGGTATCAAGTAACTCAAGCTTTATGCTTACTTCTTAATTAAACGCCGTCACTATAGAATTTTTGACGCTACTCGGTTATACCCCCTCACCAATCAGTTTTACCTACAGTAAAAATAGTGTAAAGTATAGCTTTTAGTTTAGGTGTAGGTGTTAGTGAAGGTTTTAGAACTGAAAACACTAGCTACCACAATGTAGAAAATACAAAAATTACTCGCCTGGCACTCTGTTTTCCGGCATAGAAACATATATCGAGCTCTTGTCATTTTCTAGCAGACAACCATGCACAAAGGCCAGATTTTCCCTTGCTAATAAAAGAGTAAATAAGAAAATTATGGCCAGATTTTTTACAAAAATGCAGTAAGATATTAGGTATGGCTGTTTGTATAAAGTCATATAAATTAGTCGATAAGAAGTAAAATTCTACTAGAAAATCAAATGGTCACCTAATACTGCGGCTTTGGAAATATGTGAGTGGACAGTCAAGAGCCATACAAACTAGTCAAAGCAAAAGCGTTAATGAGTTATTTCGCTAAATTGGCGAGAGATAACCAGCAAGAGAAGGGATAAAAGCATCCACTTGTTTAACATTTGTGTATTCCACCAACAAATTCTTCTTTTCATCAATTGCACGAGTCATCTTTTGTTGCAGTTAGCCTGTTTGGAAGAAGTAACCGTACCAAGTATTCTATAACTAAAGTGGCCCGAACTCGCGGTCTCTAATAGACGAGCACTCTTGAAGCCGATCGAAAAATAGACGGGCTGCCCGTTTATCAGACCATAGAAGTCTAGAAATACATTGTGATCTCTTTTTCTTGTTTTTTTCCATAAAATCATCAATACTTAAGGAATACGGAAGAAAAAATAGAAGCAGAATCCCGTCATGGGCGTAATGTGAGAAAAGGCACGAAATTTCTAAATCAAAAGTATAAAACATATCGCAAAGCTTTCATATGAAAGCTTCTTAAAAAGAATCGCGCACCAAATTTTTCTTGGTACTCGTTTCAAACAGCTACATACACGTACATTAATAAAACAATTTTATGAAAGACGGCACCCCACTAACGATACACCGTTCAGAATCAGAGGGATTCGAATTGTTTATTTCATGTTTTCTTTCATTTCTTGTATCTGCTTGATCAGATACGCCTTTTCATCATTAAACTGTTCACTCTCATTTCTTTCGGTATGGAAGCTTTTCAAGAATTTAGTCAGCTTGTCGCGGTTACGCAGCAAGATTTCTGAGATTGCTTTTGACTTGTTTGGATTAGCGACAAAAACCTAAAATACAAAACATGAATCAGAAACAAGAACACGTAAACATCTGCCATGAACGCTATCAAACGCGTAAACACTACTATTCAATTGTTTTAGTTATTAAAAAGAAAACAACCTTGAACACGTGAAAAGCTTCAAACTGGATATTTTTGCTTTTATCTTTCAACATATCCATCATAGACTTGAGATAATCCGGATTGCTGAATAAAACCAATAAGTTTGTCAGGTGCCAAAGATTCCTACCTTATGTATTTAGCCATCACGTTGAAGTTTTGCCTGTCCAAAAGTAGCTCACCGAGCAGCTTGAGCGATTGCCGGCGTACCACCTAAAATAAATTGTTAGATCTTGGCACTACTCACCGAAAACTTTACATAATTTTCCGACGAAAGCAGTTTCTCATAGGCGGCAAAGAAGCGATCATAGTTGTTCTCCAGAAACCGAGCACAAAGAATTTTATGTTTAGTAAGAAGATCCTGAAGCGAAAAAACAATAAAACCTCAAACCAAAAAGATTTCACACAATCAAATTTCTTAAAACCTAATTTAAAAATTTGCCTTGAATGTAGCAAAGGCATCTAACGCGATATCGAATGTGTTGACCTGCACATAGCGAAAGAAATCGTAAAACTGTCCAGACTGCAACATGATCTCCGCTGAAAAAAACAAAGAATAATCAGCTCAAAAAATTAAAATTAGAGATTATACAAAAGGATTGGCAGAAAAATAGTGGTGAACCTACCCAAATGTTCATGCCGAACGCATTCTCTCAAAATCGTTCCACATGCAATCGCTATATCTGCATATCCGTACCTACAAAAGAAATTTGTTGAGTTGATTTACATACCTTAGATCAGATCAATAGCGTGTCCAAAAAATGGCATATCTTTGGGCAAGAAGTCTCAAAAATCAATATACCTACCCCTTAACGAGAAGTATAAGTGTTTCTGGCCTGTTACTCAAGTACTCTAAAAAGGAAAAAAACAAACGGGATTAAATAAATAACAGAAACAACTACCCACTGTTGGAGAACGCGTTCCAATCTGTCGGCGAAGCAAACTGATAAATATAAGTGGTATGTCTTTCTTAGATTCCGAATCCAGTTTAGACAGATTTTTGATTAGTAAAGGGAGTATATAAGACATCTCTTCAACCAGTTGAGTTGTCTAAACACAAACAAATTGAATTCTTTTAATTCAAAAGCAAGTATTCATACCTGCTGTGTATGCATATTTTGGTTTTCCTGTCCACAAATTGTCAACTTTATTGCCTGCAACCAATAATTTACTTCTTCGACTGCTTTTTCTGACTTTCTTTCACCCATTTCAATAATTGATAGAACTCCTCTTAGATTTCGCATGATATCTGAAAAATTAAACGTTGACAATTATGCAGTAATGTCGAATGGAAAAACGGCATCGAAAACCTGGCTGTAATTTATGAGACTTTCCGAACAGAGGCATCTACAAAATGAAACTGATCAGCTGCAAAAAAATTAAGCAACAATAATATGGAAAAGCTCATTCATGAACCATGAATTCCGTACATAAATGCACCTCAATCACATAATCAACGCCCTTAGTGCAGGAAAAATGAAAAAAACTAAAAATTTGCTTATAAAAGTTGCATTAACTAGGCATCCGCGGTTCTACTGGACTATACACCAAAAGGAAGAAAAAGCGATAATAAGAAAATCGGCAAGGGGCAAGAAAAAGGGCACCAAATTGGCGTATGGATGTTTCGCAAATAATTGCGAATGGAAAAATTTGCGAAACGTCTATGAACTAGGAAACCGAAGGCATTATACATGTTTGAAGCTTGTTTTATGTTCGCCTCCGTGTGCTTGCCTGACACCTTAGATATTTTCAACAAAAGGTAACCTTTGCAACAACAAAAAAAAATCCACCAAAAAAAGAGCTTCGAGCCAATAGGTGTTTACGCTTGACTATATATTTTATTTCACAACTGAACGAACAACAACCTTGAGAGGACGAAAGATAAATCACAATTTAGACAGAGCGCCAACTACAGCGAAGAAATTTAGAGACGCAAGGTTACAAGGGGATTTAGGCATCTTAAGTCGGCAATAAACAGAGCGAAGAGAACAAAATAAGCAACATAAAAGGAGAAACTGTTTAAGCAACACATTCATGATTCGCGAGACTCTTTACCACTTATAGAGAAGGTAGTCCTGCAGACGTTGAGACACGTTCAATTGATCGCAGTTTGCAGCTGTCCGCATACGAATTTCTCTTCGGCAGAAGTCCATTAGTGAGCGGGGAGCAGCTGAAAAATGTAGCGCAGTCAACACAAAAATATTTAAAGGCAAAAGACTTTACGCTCAAGTCCTCCTATGTAGTCTATAGTAATTTCGCAATGACCCCAAACGACGCTGACTATTGGAAACAACGTCTTGCCTTTAAGACCTCGAAAAGCGACACCAAGGAACTTTTCTTGTGTAGCAAAGGCCAAATAACCCTCATCCATATCGAGAATACAGTAGAACTTGTTTGGGACTTGGAAATCTTTCTCAACCATTTTCGGATAGGGCCAACCCCGGGCTTTTTGAGAATCGTGATAGCACTTCTTCTTATCTTAAAACCAAAGATTTAGAAACAATTCAAATAATATTTATGCTTACTGATATCCCAGCCGTAGCTTTCCATGTCCGAACCGAGCAGTGATGAGTACCCCCTTCGGTGTAGCAAAGCTTCTCTAGTCGCAACGCCAACCATCGGATGAGTGCCACGCTCAGATACAGACCAAGTTAACTGCCAAACATGAAAGCCACGCGAATATCCAATCTAAAACCATAATTAAATCGATGCAACAATAGGTGCAAGATAGTCACCCTCCCACGAATACAATCAGTGCTTTGTGCAACAGGGTGCCGGTGAAGAGTCAATGGGTCATCTGGCTTCACAACTATGTTTACCGACGTATCATCTGGATTCCATGCGTGATTATGTTTATGCGATAGCATTAGAGGTGGCATTTGAAGAACTTCATCGAACTTGCTTGGACGAGCAATATCATCAAAAAAGAATCTAGCAAAGCTCTAAATCAGACAAGTAAGAAACTTATAAAAGCATGAGCAATGCAACCATTGGATGCGCAACTGAGAGCAGAGGATCAAAAGAGGAAGTGACAGATTTTGAAGCAAGCAGGCGGCGATGATGAGACCTAGTATTTGGATAACCACTAGCAAATTCTATTATGCCACGAGCAATCTATAAAACCGAAAGTAAAACAACGCTTTGCTCAAAAAATTTACTAACCTGATCTCTAACCGACAAACGCTGCTGTCCACTAGCTATTCGCAATTCCCTATTCTGATTGGCTGGCTGATGTCGCACTTGCACGGAACCATCTGAGAAATGACGAGCACGGAATGTAGGCACTCGCGGCGCACGAAGAAGCTGATCTTGCTGTTGTTGGACTATGTTCGGCTGATTGTCAGGAGTCACCAGTGCGTTATCAACACTGGGCCCGGCAGTATTATTAGCAGAATTGCTTTCACCCTCCGGCACACGATTTTGAATCCAACGACGGAAGATGTCCATAAGCGTCGGTATATGCTTGCTATTGTTTTCCTTTCAAGAATAACGAGACGAAACTGAAACAGAAAAAAGGTAGTCATGGACATACTTAGACGGGCGGAAAAGATGGCGCTGGGCACACCAATCGGCGTCTACGCCTAAAAATTTGACATGCAGCGCCTAGGGCTTGCAATCAAAATGTGGGCGACAAAATGTCGACGAACTTATAACAATGGCTGCATTTGAACTTTGTGATTTTTTAGTAAAATTCCACCTACACCATTGAAAAGCCCTGCCAATTCTGCGTCCAATGGCACCTCAAACTTTATTTTTCATAAAAACTTTATTGTTGATTTAAACGTGATTTAAAATTGATTTTGTCTTTTGCCTTTAAAGATCTAAGTCACTCGCAAGTGACTTCGTGTTTTTTGTCTTTTTTTGAAAATTTCACTTTCTATAGATAAGAAGCAGTTTCTAAAAGTCACAAGCAGAATTAGAATCAGAAAAATGATCATGCAGAATCCAGGGGCCAACTCCTCAGCTCGGTTTCGATTTCGATTTCTATTTTGATTTGAACATCGATGTTGTTTTTTTTTATTTTGCTTTTTGTGAGTGGGAGCAAATCCGCAAGCAAAAGGTTGAAGAAGGTGACATTCTTATTTCCGCAAGCGATGTATTAACAAGTGGTAAGGCAAAATCTGGACTGTAGTAAAACCGTTTATTTTTCAAATGTTTTATTAAGTCATCAATACATGTAATATGTCATTTAAAGAGTAAAAAACGCTACAAAACCTATGTTTTACTGGCTCTCAATGACTCCATCCACAGCTGCTTCTCGAGTAATTTTTCTCTCAGGTATGGGTGTTTGCGCATCTCAACTCCAAGCCGTAAGGGGGCCAAGGGTAAACTTTTGGGGGGTATAAATTTATTGGGTGATCAACTTGAGGAGGAGGTGGTGGTATAAACCAATAGAGTCAATTTTATTATCTGTCAAAAGAATTATGCAAGTCTTACGGGTAATAACATGATTTACATGTCTTATTTTCAAGATTTTGCTAAAAATTTAAGAGCAAAAAAGATCGACTAATTGATGTTTGCACTAAGTGAGGGAATATTATAAGTAGGCATACATAGACAAAGATATTGACAGCTGTTCTTCCTCTGTCCAAAAATCATTTACACAAATTCTATCCAATTTAATGAATGTGTTGTGGGAGAGCAGAAAAGAGAGAGCAAAGCTTTAGCTAGTAAGAGGCCAAAACTTTTTCTTCCACACCAACCGAAAAGAAGTGTGGAGGAGGCTAAACTTTTTAGCAAAGAAAATTTTCACTTTAGTATCAAATGAAAATTTATTTTTGTTTATCTCTTGTTCTTAGACCTTTGAAAAGACCAATCAATAATTTATGTTGTTGTTTTTTTATAGTGCTAGGCAAAAGCCAAGATTGTTGAGAAGATTTGTACCTTTTTGTATCACTTTCTTATCCACAACTTGAGCTGTATCAATTTTTAAAAGAACACAATGTCGCTGTTCACTTCACCAAGCTACCATCATATTTCTCCGCTTACGAGATCAAGATCAGGCAGCATTGGACATGCCAATCTGCGGAGGTGGTAATTTTTTTATATATTTAGTATAAGGAAAATTTTTAATAATTTTTTAGATCACATTCCTATACGGCCACTCACAGGTTATTTTCCATATACAGGGTATCTGAAAAAATATGTACAGGGTGGCGCATTGGCTCGAGTTCGGAATCCGTCCATGTGCCAAAATCGTGTTTTGACCACTTTTTTAGACATATTAGCCACCAAAACGTACGGAAAACATGTCTTTAGAGGGCGGACGACTATTTTTGGAGTAAAAAATTTTTCGACCGAAAATATGTAAAAAATTAATAATAGGACATCCAGGTACCCTCTCCAAGTGGTTTACCTTGGTCTCCTAAGCCAAAAAAAACAAATCTCTGTCATAAATTTTTTTTCCCAAAAATGGTCGACCGCGCTCTAAAAACGTGTTTTTATTATGTTCTAAAAGCTAAAACATGATTTGGGGCTATTTACGGTGCGTAATAGTGCAGTTTATAACCATTTTATTTTTAGTGGGGGAGGATTCACAATGGTTTGTTTTTCTGGTCATTGTTTAAAGGGGTAGGAAACTTGCTTGTCACAGCACTAGGCCGAAGCCTAAGGGAAAGTGCTGTGACAAGCAAGTTTCCTGCCCCTTTAAACAAAAGTTTTAGCCTAGTTATGGATACGGTGGGGGATTTATGTCAAAAAGTCTCTCCAGATCCGGTATTTTTGTTGTTTTTGCTGCTAAAAAATAATTATTTGTTTTTTTATGGTCAGGGTCAAGTCTATTCGGCAGAAGTTTATCGTCTACAGCACTTAACAAAACACCTCCTTTTAGCAATGTTGCAGTTCAGCGCAGGTAATTTTGGTGGGTACTAGGGTTGGCCTCCCGCACATCCCTCTCTCCTGTGACCAAAAACACCCAAAGTCACTTCATCTCTTCCGCCCTAAATTTTTTGCTAATATCCCACTGCGTTCGTGATTTCGTGATAGGGAGGCCAACCCTAGTAGATACAATTGAGACAAATTTCAATCAAAAAACCTGATTTGTAGCACTCCTCATTATTCGGACAAGTATCCGTATGTCCGCTACTCCTACGGCAATGTGGACACTGGTCTTTCGGTGTTGACACAGACTGAATTGGTTGGTAAAGAATTTTGAACAGCACGCTTTCATTTTACCTACTTTAAGAAAAGTCCTAACCTGTATGGAGTTAAAGACATTGGAACGGTAATTGTAATTTTTCACAGAATTACTGGAAAGTTGATCATTTTCTTTTTCCAGAAGCGCTGGCTCGAGGGGAAATTGAATGCCTACAACACTGGCTTATTCACTCGTCCAAATTATAAGAGTCATTTTGAAAGGCCAATTACTCCAGCAAGGAATTATGTCAGGTGAATAATCCATTTAAAATGGCTGTAGAAAGCTTGCAAGAGAATCAGAGTTGGTTTTTCTGCCTTATTAAAATTCTGAGACGTCTAAAAATTGTGGAGGGATTTTTTTTTTTTCAAAACACCACTAATTTTAAGCCATCCTGTAGATAGTTTTGCAGGTATATGCCAACAGATGATGCAGTTAATATGTTTAAAAACAAGTTCATGACTGTGGGAACACTTTCGAAGGTGTGCTTAATTGAGTGCAAAACATGAATGTTGATTATTTATTTTTTAGTATTGGTTGAGTCCAACCACTTACTCCACAAGAAGGGACAAAGAATTGAACTTAAGCTCGGCATCAGCAGTAGGACGGTTTTCACATGCATCACAATACAACCAATACAGCAGGCCCACCTATTATTCTCGTGTGGCCAACAAACTCTACTAATCGATTGCCTCTTCAGCAACAAATTTTTTTTTCAGTTGTGTAATTGACCTGACTTGTGCTTTTTTGTAAAATAAAAACAATTTAATATCAAATACCTATATTATTACCTCTTCTTCCGTATTTACACACTTCTAAACAACCCAACGATAAAAAAAAAGTAACAAAAAACGTGCCGTTGAAACGGAAGGATGCAATAGTCAGCTCAAAAGGGGCCATTAATTTGAAGAGCCCTTTTACTCGTCTCCCTTACTGAACAAGGGCAAAAAGTGCTTCTAGATGCGGTCTCTGATCAAGAGTATTGCTCGGATTAATCTCGCAGGTAAGTTTGTGCGCGCATCTCTAACTCTCAAGCCCCCTGACTGGGGACCTAAAAGGCTTGGAGTTGAGATGCGCACACAAACATACCCGAGACATAAATCACTTGGGAACAAGCTCTGGATGCATGAAAATAGCATGCATACCAGAGCTTCTTTATGCGGTAGAGCCCTGTAAGGAAAACTGTTCAATATTTTCTTTTCCTGAGTGGACGCACCTCCTTACAAAGTGGCCCTTTACCTGTCCCTTCCCCTCCCTTGTACGGCCCTTCTTCCCAGTATAATTTGGCTGAATAGCCTTTAGAAAAAGTGGCCCCTTTTTATTCCCCAATGCAGCCCTTAGTCCCACTAAAATCCAAATTAGTGCCAAATTTTTACTTAAAATACGTCGTTGGGGGGGGGGGTGTAATAGGAGTGACTGGGGGTACACTAATAGTTAGCCGTTTTTTGAATCACTCTATGTTTTATATGTCACAACTGCCTCACGCAGCTAAAATTTTTAGTTTTCTGCTCGGCCAGCCGAATTGCTCGAATTCGGCTTTCCGGGCCAACCGACAAAAAATATCGGATGGACGACAAACCCGATCACCAGAAAATAATAAAATCCCACATAATTAACAAGGTTCATTTATATACTTTTACGATTACAAGGAAGCAACAAAGACAAGGCAAATCAAACATAAATTCTAACATTTTGATCGAATGTACCTCCAACAATTCTATAATCCTACAGTTCCCTCTTTATTATTTTTTATTCCCTCTGCATCGCGGAAAGTTTCAATTACCATACGTCGAACTAAAAATAGTAAAAATATTACTGCATTTCTGCAACACTCAAAAACAAAATTGATTAAGCTTACTTTTGTTGATTTGCTCCTTACGCTCGTGCCACTTTTGCTAAAAACACCATATGAGCATTAAAATAATAAAAAAATTATTCTTCGGCATCAAAAGTGAGAAAAACGTTACATAATGAAACTGCATTTCCGGCGACTTCTCCGAAACTTCCGTGAAGTGACGCCTAAATTTTTTTATTTTATTTTAAAGAAATTTTCCGGTTTAGGAAGTTATTCTAAAGATGAATTCGAAATACGATACTACAAAAGAATGGACCAAATAATTAAACAATGTTCGAAGTTCTGGTTTATTACAAAAAGTATAGATGGGCGATCGGTGGCTTCGATTTTTTAAACCTATAACTAGAACCGCTAAGTATCGCTAATCGCGAATCTTGTCGGAAGTGTATCAAGAGTTTGCAATGGCAAGTTAGTATCTCTATGACCCGTCCCTCACAATCAGCGCCGTAACAGTATTGCAATTAAGGGCTTACACTTAAATGCTTTGAAATTGTTTATTGACGCTCATCACAGAAGCAAAGTTTTTACAAGGTTACGAACGTTCGTAAAATGCAAGCTTCAATGTTCTTACAACCTTTGAAACTTGCAAGAACCTTGCGATTAACGCTTTTTATTTTTTCAAAGCAGTTTTCTCTAGACTACGCTTTACTGCTGAAAAATAACAGCGCTAACAAAGGTCACCTTCGACTTATTTTTTTAAAAGAAAAGACATACGAAGAAATATGCTTGAGCATCGCATCCCTCCAAGAATTTCCACATGCAACATCAGAGAAAATAGCAAGCATGGTCTGAACAGGAACGACCTTCTGTCCACACTTCCACCTGAAACAAAAAACTAAACAATCTTAGCAATAGAAATCCCACTTCAAGTATTTGTCAATAGGAAGGCGCATGACGTGGAAATTTCCTGTCCTATGAATTAATGCCGTCTGTTTCTCGTTATCCGGACTTAAATTTAAGGAAGGTGAGCAGTTATTAGACGCAATCAATGCAGAAAAGTTACGTGAGAGGAAATATCTGAAAAGCAAAAGTAGAAAAACGACAATATATGATGCAGGACTTATAGACTCACATAAGTGCCGGCTATTAAAGGTCCATCCATCATTTCTCGAGCATATCTTGACACGTAAACAACTTTCTTCGATGGATCAGTCAGCGAATTACTGTACTGATACGGATTGCCCTGGAACAGAAAATAATTTAAAAAACATAAAAACGAGAAGCTTAGAATGCCCCAAAATTTTTTGTGAAGTGAATTGATTCCGAAAGTGTCACACCTACGTGTGTGAACGATAACAGAAAGTGAGCAACGACAGAGCCACAGAAAGAATTGAAAAATAACAGCTCCGTCAATTCGAGAAATAGCAGGAAAATAAACCAAAATCAAACTTCTATCTTTCATAATTTTTAAGTCTCTGGGATATCTTTTTTGAATAATAGCAAATTTCCAAGGGTAATTTTTAAAATTTTTTAGAAAATTCATTTTTGTATGATGCATAAAAGAAAACTAGGACGACCTGAGTCGATATGTGAAAACGTATGCTCCAAAATCGGCTCATGAAAAAAGTTACGACCATTTAAAAGCTTTGAAAAAAATGTGATACATTCTAAAGAAACACGGAATACACAGCCAAAAATATTACCAAACCGTCACTCCAAATATTTTTTATCTTTTCCTTAGAATACTAGAACATGAAAAACAAGAATTTATGAACAATAAAATTTGGAATTTTGTATGTTTCAGAATGAATTTCAATGCACAATCCTCGTTCGACTGTATATGTGATCGCATTTTTTTTGAGTGTATAATTTAAAAACTGCAATTTTGCTTGTGTCAGTTGCGACAAAGGTTTTGCTCAAAGTTAAATCACGTTAGAACAAAAAAACGTGGTGGTAGCCGACTAATATTTATTTTTGGATCGTTACCAAAAAAATGCATTTTCTAAACACCATGAAACAAAACAAAATCCCGAATCCTGTCCACATGTAGTCAATGACTCAAATCATGCGTGAAATTATTTAATAGTCTTTCAAAAAACATACCTTGTGAACCAGCGGTTTACTAAAAATCAAAAATTTATTGAGGACTCAAGACGTAAGCATTAAACGCAAACTTGATAGCATTTGGACGCTTATGCAGGATTTCGCGCTCTACTTCCTTGACAAAGTCGCCACATTTATAAGACCTAAAAAAGTTGTGAATCAAAGCTAACATTGATAGAACCTTACCAGTTTAAGAAGTCTTTAATATACGGATTGTCAGTGTCTGCATTCACCAATTCTATCGGAAAGACTCTCCTCAATGAAAGGTTGTACTAAAAATGAAAAAAAAAATAGTAAGCTCAAACTGTTTACACAAGAAACAAGGCAGACTCACGTTCATAGTTGATACATAATGGTTTCGCATCATCGATAGGTATCTACTCAACATTGGCAAAGCAACAAATTGAAAGTCTAACGCAATAGTTGGCTAAAATTAATTAGTTTCACAGTTAATTAGATAAGTCCGGGCTTCCAAGTCCTTTAAATCCAGAATTTTTTTTTTTCTGCAAACTAGGCACTTTCCAGAGTTAGTTTGAATTCATCCTGTGAGAATTTTAGTAAAAAATCCTCATTGGAAAGTCATAACCGCAAAGATCACCCTGTTGTGAATCGCCTACAAAATGCATGGCAATGACTCAAAAGTAGAATACAGGGCTCGGATAGCGTCTGCTCCTCTTTTAGTCGCTAACTACTCGTTTCTAGCCATTATTTTTCTAACAAGAAAAAGTTTTAAATTGTGAAATTTTCAAAAAGCAGACATGGGATCACAGAATTCGATTTAGCAAACTACTACTTACCATATCACCGACAACTGAAAATTGCCAAGATTAACAACCGACTTCTAAACGAAATAAAAATTACCTAAAGAAGAGAGCAATCTGCTACCAGTAGTAACAAAATTACCTAAAGGCAACGTTTAGGGTTTTAAAGAGAATACAAATCATTAGATTACTATTTTCATTCAGATGCATAGGTTTGTAGAGAGAATACATTTTTGGTCCATAGCCCATACCACCTTCTTTGAACTTCTTATCCTAATAAAAACGCAAAATGTATGAAACGAGAAACAAACCTCACTGTAAACAAATAACGCAAACCTCCTTCTCTATTTGTTCCTAAAATTGTTAGCATTAATTTTGACGAACCCAAGAAACATACTAACAAAAAAAGAGTCACGCTTTTTGACTTTTCCCACAGCTTCTCTTTCGTCCCTCAACTGTAACACAGCCACATTCTTGAAAAAATTCACCTAAAACAGAGAACTGTATACAACAAAACCTGAATTTGGTGCAAAAATACCCTTTCGCCAGGAGATTTACAGTCATTGAGGACTCTTAACAGAAACTTATAGATAGAATGTGAGATTAACTAGAGTTTTACTCACGTATGCCAATGCCTATCTGAAAAAGCTTTCAAAATGTTAAGTTTCCAAATGGAAACGAACAAACCTGTAAGAAATTTGGGAAGGATCTCAGAGAAGTACTCAAAAATCTAAATGAAAATTTTATAAAACCGTACTAGACAATATATCTAAACCTGGTACTCTTTTTGAATCCTAGCCAATAACTCGGTTTTCTCTGCACAATTAGCAATCTTCGTCTTCAAGTAATAAGCCGAAGGCGAGATCAGATTCTTAGCAGCCATTCCGTTCCCAATTCTACCACACCAAGCAAAACTAAAGCATCTTTTCATGAGGATTTTATACAGTTTAAGCACAATAAAAAGCAAACAAAAGCATTTCTTATAACAACGTCATGGGTACCAGATTAACATCAAATACAAATAAATAAAGCAAACATTTTGGAGCAGAAAGCGGCTGGGAAAATATCGAATTCAGGAACAATAAAATGACATTTTTTCATCACACACGAAATTCATGGTGTTCAGTTGTCCTATGTTAGTGTCAAATTACATATAATTGTATGCACGGGATTTAGAAAGTCAATAGCCGAGAATAGGCTAGAGGTACCCTGTAATTGAGGCCAAACTACACACCAAGTTTGACAATGCAAAAAACTGAACCGTTAATTTGCCTTAGTAAACTTATTAAATGTGAGCAAAAATAAATAAATATCGCCAATTGCACAAATTGAGTGCGCTCAACGAAAATGTGCGCGAATTCAATTGGATCATGCAATTGAAGTGAATGCTCGATACAGTGTCACTCTCGATTTAACGTCATCGTAGGGCCAGTTCCTAACAAATAAAATACCCTCGATTTAACGTCACCTAGCCTATTTTGAACATATTAAATACCGTGTTTACTCTATTAAGCGGGCATGCCCGAAAAATGACGAACTCGTAAGATCTACTCTTTGATTGATTACTAGAGACTGGATTCGTATGCCAAAAAGTTCGATCCACAGCTGGGTCCGACCATTTTTTTCCTCAATACAGTCAAACCTGGATAAGCCAACACCCCTAAATTCAAAAAAGTGTGTTTGTGGCATTGTGTTTTTGACCTATGTTTTGCTGGTGTCTTCTGAGCATGTTATATACCAAAACGTAGCCTAGAATCTAAGCTAAATTTTGATATACAAGATGCCCAGAAGACACTAGCAGAGCATAGGTCAAAAACACAATGCCACAAACACATTTTTTTGAATTTAGGGGTGTCGGCTTGTCCAGGTTTGACTGTATTAGACTGTATTAGCCAAGTTGACGGTAAAAAATATCCAAAAAGTAAGTTTGCGTAGATTGCAAGCAAAGCCTAGAATTACAATCTAATGCACACGGTTAATCCTCTTGTTTTAGTCACACCACCAACAACACATTGGTCATATAGAGAGAATAATTGCACTCCAATGGAAAAAAATGTGATAAAAGTGGATAAATAAAAGCGATAGAAATAATTCATAGTTAGACAAGAAGTTCGAGTTATTGTTCTAGATAGAGAGATTTTTTCTATTCAGATAGTTATTTTAGGCCGTAGTTTATAATTGGAGTTTTTTTTCGCCCTGGTCCCCTTGTTGATCCTTTTGAGAAATTAGGTAGAAAGTTTGGGCGAAATGTTGGAAAACTTAGGGGCTATAGGCATTATATCATCTGCCACAAGAAAACATTTGCTAAGTTTACCGTATTCTCTCTAGTAGAACCACACCCCCCCCCCCCTAATTCAAAATCATGGAGTTGTCTCCATTTCAATTTGAGCCTATTCAAAGTTGTATTTTTATAGCTTTTTCAACAATTTTTGATGTTTTTATAACTTTAAGTTGTGATCTTTGGTAAGGTTTTATTGTGGCTGAGCAATGAAGTGCACAACACACTTTGTGTGTCAACAACCCTGCTTCCTCTTCCTTCTTCTGCTTTCCCTTGCGGTGCAAGCACACGTCAAGGAAATTGGGCTCGACTCTCTAGAACAGGTTGTCTTTTCCCATTTTGAAGAGAACACATGTCAAATATTTTTTATTTAGCAGGCAATTAAGCTGGTGGAAAAATTAAACCAGGCAAAAAGGTTTAGGTCAGGAAATACATGTTTTCAGTGCACTTCACACAGAGGAGTGTTTTTGAGTGACAACAGTTTTGTATGTCTTCAGCTGGAGTAGATTCCGATCCTTGGCATTACACAAGAAAAGGACACGTTTAATAAATGCCTTTGCCACTTGGATTACACGCACAATAGTGACCTGAAAATTGAAGAATTGCAATTCTCTGTAGCTAGTCTCTTAGGCTTAATGAAACTTTGACAAATCTGTAGAAACCTGCTTCTCGTCGGTAGAATTCTTGACAAGGACTTCTTTTGAAATTCTTTGGAGCAGATGCTAGAACTTGGACATCTCATGGAATAACGCGTCATTCTCGGCAATATCTGGAGCAACGGATGTAGCTCATCCCACAACTTCTTTATATTTGACTACTTTTTCGGAGATCATGATCTAATAAATGCCAGAAAGAAAGAAAAAAATATATAAAACATAAAACAACCTGTCGTCATCGCTAGAAATAAGCACATATGAAAACCCTGGTTAGAAGTAACAACCCATTTATAACCCACTATATGCCCATTATATATCAATACATAATTGTTCTAGGACCAGCCAGCCAACAGTTCCTGGCCTCCAAAGCCGCCCTTCGACTTCATGGCTCCAAATGGAACCATTCCTGCAGACAACAAGCAAGGTCCTTGGAGTACATTCAAAGGCTGGGTTGGCACGGTCAAGCAGAACACTGCACGTATCTTTGGAATCGCTGGCAATGATGTCGGTCGGTTTATTATTGTCATATGTTTTTGGGGCTACTTCAATATAAACACCTCTATTTAAAAAGTGTGTTTCGACCCACTTTAAGGAGCACTAATTCCTCCGGTAAGTTAGTACTAAATTTGCTAAATTCTTGACAGCTCTGAAAAAGCACTTACTATACCAACTCTGATGGACACACAGATGTGGGACCAGTGTATCTGGAAATATACCCTATAGATGTGTACAGTCCATAGTATAGGACGGCAGTGCTATCAGCACTCTGCAGGAGAAACAATAGAGTTGGCCTGCGCCGAGCTTTATTATCGTCTCGTAGCTGCGTAGCTAGTTTTTTGTAGTCTTTCTGGTGCCCAAAAAAGTCTGTAGACGACATCCTTGAAGCTGGGTTACGTAGCTCTAAGGGAGCGGCCTCTTGAGGGAGTGATCCTTCTTGAGGGTATTCTTTGGAATATGGGGGTTATAAATGGATTAATTATGCTTGCTTTTTTATGTATGGCTGGCATATGTTCTACAGCCCCCACTACACTCAAAACTCGATATAAAATTTACCCCAGGGACGGGCTGTGGGTGAGCCTTATATCGAGTTGAGCGTTATATCGGGTGATCGTTACATCAAGTTTTGACTGTATAAGCAATTCATATACGCTGAGAACGGTTTCACAGTTGTTTTATGACATTGTTTTTGCCTAAAAAAATCCAATTTAGAAAATATTACCTCCTCTGCTTCCAAAGTGATTCAAAACAAGACTGAGGAAATTGGCCAAAGTATCAAGTCAATAGGACATCACAAAACCACCACTCAAAATGGAACTGGTCTTGTGGAACCAGTAGGTGAAGGAGCACCAGGATCCTCCAGTTTGGTTGGCAGCCATCTCCAAACTCCTGATTCTAATGACAATGATGGTGATCAGCAAAAACAGGAGTAAATTGCAAATAAATATTCTTTATTTCAATAAGGACAGAGAGATTGATTGATTGCAAAACAATTAAAGTATTTTGTTGGAATGTGACTAGCATAAAAACGAAAGTCTTGTTACAATTAAAAGAAAGGACATTTTTTAATGGTAAACTAGTTTTGATAAGGCTACAAAAAGTATAAAAGGTTACAAAAGGATAGAGGGACATTTCACACAGATGCTTGATTCAATACATTGGTTTTTCGACAGGACTGCCATACAAAATCGAATTCCGGTACAGAGCAACATCTTCAAATAAGATCTCTTCCTTGGACTATCCATTTTTACACCGTTTTTAACACCTGTTGCTCGTTGTGATGTTAACCAGTCAACCCCCGATATCGCCCCCTCTTGATTCAAAATTGTGTCCTTAACATTCTGTTTTAAACTCAACTTTTCAAATGACTCCCATGCAATTTACCAGCCGTAATTTTAGCTCATTCTCGCAGCTAAAATTTGGTTGGTAATTGTCTGAGAGGAATCTGGAAACAATGGGGAGAAAACAGAACGCCAAGAACACGATTTTAAATCAAACAGGTGAGTCCTTATTAGAGAAAAATACGGTATTTGCAAGTCAGGAGTTTCTTATGTGAAGATATGGTTTTTATGAGGGTGATATTGTTGAATTTTGTCAAAAATTGCAGATTTGGAATTTTCGCAACGAACTCAGAACTATTTGAACTGATAGAAAAAATGAATAGTCGGATGTAACGAGAAAAATATTGTGCATTTTTTAAGAAATTTAATTAAAAAAGTACATCAATAGCCCACAAGATTTGAAATTTCATCAAAAGTCTGGCTTTTTTTAAGTGGTGAAAATCAGTTTTTGAAAATTTTGACCTATTTGTGACCATAAAGTATTGTAACCGAGATGCGCTCCCCTCGTTGTTGTATTGCTCTTTCAGATGATTGCACAGCTCTTTCTCCCTTTGGAGTCCAGATTGGCTACGAATCTAAGCTTGCGCAACTTCCCTGACGGTTTGTAGTTTTTCAAAAATTCCAGCTGTTTATCATTGAAAGCTCCTCGACGGTTCCTGAAATTAAGAGCTTAGATTATTATTTTTTGTGTCTCTTTCTCTAGCATTTTACAAATTTTTTTTGTTAATATGAATGTTGTTGGTCAACACTTATTTGCTAGAAAACAATTTTTTCTTCGTAGCAAACAAGGAAGAGAATTTCGGATTATTTACGCGGAATAGTCTAAAAATTTATACGCTGAGATTATCTTAATTAATTTTTTAAAGCAGTCCGTTTAAGCTGCGCCTTCCAGATAAAATTGTTATTAAATTTAAAACACCGTAATTCCTTTAATAAACGCCCCCCCCCCATTCAAAATCTTGTTTTTGGCATTGTTTTTCAGACCCATTTCTTACAGAAAACTTTTAGGGAAGTCAAATTGTAGCTGAAGCAATAAGCTATAATTTAAGTAGTAACTTGTCTAAGACTTATCTGGAAAAGTTGGTCAAAAATACAATTTTGAATTAGGGGGAGGGGGGTTTATTAGAAGAAATACGGTAAGTACGGCCATAATGCGACTCTTGCTGACTTTCTATTTTTGCAGTCGACTCAGAATTGGATGCCGTTTTGTCTGGTATATTAAACGGAAAAAAGGATAAAAAATTTTCCATGGTCTCCGCTATGGACCCTGTGGTTCGGAAAATAGTTCAAGCTATAAATAAAGCTCATCTCTTAGGTTTGGCCATTAGGCTTACCCCTGAGCACAGCCATACGTATAAAGATTCAAAATACAAATAAATTAGAAGTTGTTTTAGAGTTCATTTCTCATACTATCTGTATGTCCTTTTTAGAAAATAAATAATTTAGGAAAACAATTTTTAATTAACTAATTCTCCATATTTAAAGTATTTTAAGAACGCCAAAGTTATATCTTTATTATAAGAAGATTAGTCCAAAGGTGCTTCTAATACAATTCCTTAATTAAATGCTAAGAAATTGCAAAAAAGACTGGAAATTACCGTATTTTTTCTAATTACTCCCCCTCGATTCAAAATCTTGTTTTTGCCGTTGTGCTTTTTGCTCACTTTTTGCAGACGACTCTCAGGCAACTTACCACTTAAATTGTAGCCCACTGAATTAGCTACAATTGGAGTGGTATGTTGCCTGAGAATCGTCCGCAAAAAGTGGGCCAAAAACACGATTTTTAATCAAGGGGAGCCATTAGAAGAAATAAGGCTGTCAACTATAAAAGATAAACTATAAAGATAGCTAGCTAAAAAGATACTGCCCTTTTACACATGAAAAATTTATGAGAACGGCTGCGACCAAAAAAATGGTGCCAAAAACAATTTTTTCAACCACAATCACTATTGTAACCTTATTGGGGGGGGGGGTATAACCGAGCAGCGCCGATATCACCTATGAAACAAACATTACATCATTGAAACCAAAATGTGAGAAGCGTCCAAAATCGGCGAACCACATGTTAACTTCAATTGAATTTTATTCATTTTAATTGCAACTTTAGATAACTTTGTTCAATAGCACTCACGATCGAATGAGAAAAAGAGCATCCTGCCAGGGCATACCAGCCTCTAACAAAGCAATGCCAACCAACACTGGTGCCCGCCCGAGTCCCGAGACACAATGCACTGCGATAACCTTTTCGTTATTAATCGGTGAGACTGTAGGCTGATGTATGACTTGTGCAGCTGAACTTCGACTAATCACATTTGATGATGCAGGCACTGGTGGTGGTGACGGAGCAATGGAATCAAAAGAATCTCTTACTAAGTTCAACCATTTCTCAATAATCTCCTCCTGAAAGCAGAGAATTATTATGGCAACATATGTATGTTAGCTGTAAAAAATTAATACAAACCGGTGGCGGAGAGCCGTCTGCATACTCCCAGTCCTTCAAGTCTATTCCATGGGTCTTCAAAGGCTCGCTTGAATAGGTTGGCTCGCTGTAAGAATAGTAAAAATGTATACATTTAAGCCAAAAAAATGGTAGACTTGCCAGACGCGTACTACTGTCTTCACACGGTTGCGTTGAAGCTCCTTAAATAGAGAGAGAAATTTAATATACAATCGAGACTCGATTTAAACACTAAGGACCGCTAAAAAATACTGCCCCTAAATCGATTGTTTTTGCATCCAGTCTGTTTTTTTTTGTTTGCGAACCAACGAATTGTTAGGTGGATGTTCGAACCTAACAATAAAAGTGTGGGAACGAACATTTTTGCGAAAGATTTCGCAAAAACTTCGAATTAGCACTTTACGAAACGGCTATGCAATGTATTTGCATGGTATACCAGACATTTTTAAAATATATATTCAGAGTCATCTTTTTCACACGATTAACCGCTTCCCTACAAAAATATATTCGCATACTTATCCTTCAGCTACTTGCCAGCTAAGTCCTATGCAACCATTTACTATAGGGGAAACTAACCTTAACGAAAGTGTCCAGAGCGAATTCCGTTGGACGATCAGTAATGAGAAAGCGCATTTTGCCTAAAAATTATAATATTTTATAGCTTGCGACATTCCAAGGCCAAGGAAAAAGCTCACCGAACTTGATCTCGCTCATAGCCGGCTTGAAATACGTTTGATTTATGTTTTTGACCAGAGTTGGAGAACCACACAAAGCGGAAGGCATGGTCGCAGCAGTCATTCTTGCACCGACACAACCAGTCACAAAAGACAAGAACAAGATGAAAACAGAAAAATAGACAAACAAATTTGAACAATAAGGCTAATTTCTGACTAATTTCGGAACCAGTTTCTTGACCAGCTCCTTCTGCTTCTTTTTAATTAGCCGAAATCTTCAGGTTCTTCTAAACGTGTTGAGCACGGCACCACTCTCCAGCAGAGCTAAAAAGGTAAAAAAATATGTTATTTTCACACAAAAAGCAGGTAAGGACATTTGTGTTAACGTCAACAGCAAAGCGTTAAACTTATTCCTTGAGTTTTTAATAAATGAAATCAAATCAGACAAAGAAAGAACTACTTACTGATTGACAACTTTGGCAGCAACGATCCCTCCAAGAACCATTACACGACTGAACTCCGGCGGCTCTAATTGTGGCAATAAAGAAAGCGGAGAAAATAAATCTAAACATTATTTTGACTTATTAAAAGATGAGTAAGAATTTTTTCTAAAATTTTTTGAAAGGATTTCTTCATTCTGAGGCACTCCGGTAGGCAAAAAACCTCAGGAATCCAAATCTGAAAACAGAGTTTCAAGAAGAGGTTTTGATTGTTGAGATATGACCAAAACTAGGAGAAAGAAGAATAAAAACTAAGTTTTCGGCTGGCTATGATCATATCTCAACAAACAAGCCTCCTTTTGAAATTCTGTTTGCAGGTTTGGATTCCTGAGGTCCTTTTGCCTGCTGTGGTGCATCAGAATAAAAAGAAATCCTTTAAAAATGAATACTGTAAATGAATACATGCAAATTTTCGTGGCGTAACAAAGTGGGCGCGTAACAAACGCACCTCCTAACAAATGGTGTACAGCCTTAACACTAGAATTACGGCATGGGTCAAAAACGACCTATTGCAGTATTAGACATATTGTGTTTTTGACCTATGTTTTGCTGGTGTCTTCTGGTCATGTTGTATACCAAAATGTAGCTTATAATCTGGGCTACATTTTGGTATACCGTATTCTCTCTAATTATAAGGCATGCCTTATAATTTTTCGACCCCCTCTCGAGGGTGCCTTATAATTAGAGAGTGCCTGATAATTAGAGAGTGCCGTAAAATTTTCCAACCTACCGATGTGTTGCACCTCAAAATAAATTTAACATCTGATCAAACGAAAAAAAACCTTTACTAATCACCATAACACAAATAAGTTAGAACAAAAACAATTTTAAAGTCGTTCATTTTGATTGCCTAAAACAATCAAGAAGTTTGGATTATTGTTAAAGAAACGGCCAATTTAACTTATTCTTTCGACATTTTCAGCAGTAAAACCGTGTAGGTATTATGGCCTGGGGTGCCTTATAATTAGAGAGTGCCTTATAATTAGAGAGTGCCTTATAATTAGAGAGTGCCGTATAATTAGAGAGTGCCTTATAATTAGAGAGTGCCTTATAATTAGAGAGAATACGGTATAACATGTCCAGAAGACACTAGCAGAACATAGGTCAAAAACACAATATGTCTAATACTGCAATGGGTCGTTTTTGACCCATGCCGTAATTCTAGTGTTAAAAATAATTGACAAAAACGCCAAATTGAATATAATACAGTAGTACTTATTCGACTCTACCGGCGCCTACACTAAGTCTAAACCTAATTTTGCGTCCAGGACGTTTTTTTCGAAACTCTCAATAGCGTAACTCCAAGGGACTGGCTGCAGAGCTACGTTAATCGGAGCTTACGTTATTGAGAGTTTTGGCTGTACTACTGTTTTGTATACAACCTCCCTTCCGCCCCAAGGTTTATACGAAGTGAAAAAAATAGGGCCACTTTCTAAAAAGGGCTACTCAATTAAAATTTATTGGGAAGAAGGGCTGTACAAGGGAGGGAAAAGGACAAGTAAGAGTCCATTTTGTAGGAAAAGAGAAGATCTTGAACATAGTATCACTTGCAAGGACCTATAAAGAAGCTCTGGTAGGCAAAACGATCGTTAATCATTACTCAATCCAATATACCGTATTTCCTCTAATAGCTCCCCCCCTCTAGGGGTTATCCTCTAATAACTCCCCCGGGGGAGCTATTAGAGGAAATACGGTATTTTATAATGGCTCAAATTGATTTACCCCCTCAAATTAATCATTTATTTCGTCAAAATAATTTTTTACCCCGTCAAATTTGAATTTCGCGAAAAATAATCATTTATCCCGTCAAAATTACTCATTTACCCCAAAATAATCATTTTGCGGGAATTCAAATTTGACGGGGTAAATGAGTAATTTTGACGGGGTAAATGAGTAATTTTGACGGGGTAAATGAGTAATTTTGACGGGGTAAATGAGTAATTTTGACGGGGTAAATGAGTAATTTTGACGGGGTAAATGAGTAATTTTGACGGGGTAAATGAGTAATTTTGACGGGGTAAATGAGTAATTTTGACGGGGTAAATGAGTAATTTTGACGGGGTAAATGAGTAATTTTGACGGGGTAAATGAGTAATTTGACGGGATAAATGATTATTTTGCGGGAAATTCAAATTTGACGGGGTAAATGAGTAATTTTGACGGGGTAAATGAGTAATTTT